>JBAPLH010000846.1:0-75241 GCA_037897445.1 Ceriops zippeliana
TTATTATCAATTAGAAATGCAAATCAAGATGAACAACTCCATTGTTTGTTGGAAATGAATGAATTCATGTTATATGAGGTTCATGGGCATCGTTTCTATAATAAATATAGTCATTAAAAAGACTAAAGACAATTTCATGGTCATTGTATGAAAAATAGTCCTTCTAACGATGTGTGCAGCCTAATTAGCTTGTGGTGATAAAAGAGTCTCATTATTTAGGAATTAACCAACTTCACATTAGCACAAAATGCAAACCAAGATGAATTATTGCTTTCACTCATGGAAGTTAGTAGATTTAGAGTTTCAATGGTGTTTAGATTTGATTGATTGAATTAATATTCTAGGTTGTTTTGCCACATATGTTAATTTCATCATCAATGTATCAAAATGTGTTCTTGGAATCAAAATAGGAGCACTGCTAACTAGAAATGATGAGATGTACTCTTTATGTTGGAACTCAACCAATTATTATCAATACGAAAATCAAATCAAGATGGAGGACTCCACTATTTGCTGGAATTGAATGAATTCATATTATAGAATGTTGATGGGAATCATTTTTATAATAAATATAGTAGTTAATAAAGACATAAAAGATAATTTCATGGTCATTTTATGTAAAATAGTCCTTCTAACGACGAGCGGAGCCTAATTAGCTTGATGTGATAAGAAAGTTTAATTATTTAACAATTAAACAACTTCACATTAGCACAAAATGCAAACCAAGATGAATGGTTGCACTTGCCGTTGGAAGTAAGCAGATTTAGAGTTTCAATGGTGTTTAGATTTGTTTGATTTAATTAATATACTAGGTTCTTTAGCCACATATATTACTTTCATCATCAATATATCCAAAAAAGAGCTTCGAACCAAAAATTGGAGCACTGCTAACTACAAATGATAGGAGCTGCTCTTTATTTTGGAACTCAACCAATTATTATCAATAAGAAATGCAAATCAAGATGAAGGACTTTATTGTTTGTTGAAATTAAATGAATTCATGTTATATGAGGTTCATGGGCATCGTTTTTATAATAAATATCGTCGTTAAAAATGACTAAAGACAATTTCATGGTCATTGCATGAAAAATAGTCCTTCCAACGATGTGTGGAGCCTAATTAGCTTGTGGTAATAAGAAAGTCTCATTATTTAGGAATGAAACAAATTCACATTAGCGTAAAATGCAAACCAAGATGAATTATTGCTTTTGTTGTTGGAAGTAAGTAGATTTAGAGTTTCAATGGTGTTTAAATTTGATTGATTGAATTAATATTCTAGGTTGTTTGCCACATATGTGAATTTCATCATCAATGTATCAAAATGTGTTCTTGGAATCCAAATAGGAGCACTGCTAACTAGAAATGATGAGATGTACTCTTTATGTTGGAACTCAACCAATTATTATCAATATGAAAATCAAATCAAGATGGAGGACTCCACTATTTGTTGGAATTGAATGAATTCATGTTATATAAGGTTCATGGGCATCAATTTTATAATAAATATAGTCGTTAATAAAGGCACAGAAAATAATTTCATGGTCATTACATGAAAAATAGTCCTTGTAACGATGAGCGGAGCCTAATTAGCTTGAGGTGATAACAAAGTCTCGTTGTTTAGGAATTAAACTACTTCACATTAGCATGAAATGCAAACCAAGATGAATGGTTGCACTTGCGGTTGGAAGTAAGCAGATTTAGAGTTTCAATGGTGTTTAGATTTGTTTGATTTAATTAATATACAAGGTTGTTTAGCCACATATATTACTTTCATCATCAATATATCCAGAAATGAGCTTCGAACTGAAAATTGGAGCACTGCTAACTACAAATGATGGGAGCTGCTCTTTATTTTGGAACTTAACCAATAATTATCAATAAGAAATGCAAATCAAGATGAAGGACTCCATTATTGTTGGAATTGAATGAATTCATGCGATAGAAGGTTCATGGGCATCGTTTTCTAATAAATATAGTCCTTAAGAAGACAAAAGATAAGTTCATGGTCGTTGCATAGAAAATAGTCCTTCTAACGACTTCCGGAGCCTAATTAGCTTGAGGTGATAAGAAAGTCTCATTATTTAGGAATTAAACAACTTCACATTAGCACAAAATGCAAACCAAGATGAATTATTGCTTTCACTCATGGAAGTTAGTAGATTTAGAGTTTCAATGGTTTTTAGATTTGATTGATTGAATTAATATTCTCGGTTGTTTTGCCCCATAAGTTAATTTCATGATCAATGTATCAAAATGTGTTCTTAGAATCGAAAGAGGAGCACTGCTAACTAAAAATCATGAGAGGTACTCTTTATTTTGGAACTCAGCCAATTGTTATCAATAAGAAAAGCAAATCAAGATGGAGGGCTCCACTATTTGTTGGAATTGAATGAATTCATCTTATAGAAGTTTCATGGGCATCGATTTTAGAATAAATATAGTCATTAATAAAAGCACAAACAATAATTTCATGGTCATTACATGAAAAATAGTCCTTGTAACGACGGGCGGAGCCTAATTAGCTTGAGCTGATAAGAAAGTCTCATTGTCTAGGAATTAAACGACTTCACATTAGCACCAAATGCAAACCAAGATGAATTATTGCTTTTGCTGTTGGAAGTAAATAGATTTAGAGTTTCATTGGCTTTAAATTTGTTTGATTTAATTAATATACTAGGTTGTTTAGCCACATATATTACTTTCATTGTCAATATATCCAAATATGTGCTTTGAACCAAAAGTAGAGCACTGCTAACTAGAAATGATAAGAGGTGCTCTTTTTTGTGGAACTCAACCAATTATTATCAATAAGAAATGCAAATCAAGATGAAGGACTCCATTGTTTGTTGGAATTGAGTGAATTCATGTTATATGAGGTTCATGGGCATCGTTTTTATAATAAATATAGTCGTTAAAAAAGACTAAAGACAATTTCATGGTCATTGCATGAAAAATAGTCCTTCCAACGATGTGCGGAGCCTAATTAGCTTGTGGTAATAAGAAAGTCTCTTTATTTAGGAATGAAACAACTTCACATTAGCACAAGATGAAATATTGCTTTCACTCATGGAAGTTAGTAGATTTAGAGTTTCAATGGTGTTTAGATTTGATTGACTGAATTAATATTCTAGGTTGTTTTGCCACATATGTTAATTTCATCATCAATGTATTAAAAATGTGTTCTTGGAATCGAAATAGGAGCACTACTAACTAGAGATGATGAGAGGTACTCTTTATTTTGGCACTAAACCAATTATTATCAATACAAAAAGGAAATCAAGATGGAGGAATCCACTATTTGTTGGAATTGAATGAATTCATGTTATATAAGGTTCATGGGCATCAATTTTCGTAGTAAATATAGTCGTTAATAAAGGCACAAAAAATAATTTCATGGTCATTACATGAAAAATAGTCCTTGTAACGACGAGTGGAGCCTAATTAGCTTGAGGTGATAACAAATTCTTGTTGTTTAGGAATTAAACTACTTCACATTAGCACAAAATGCAAACCAAGATGAATTATTGCTTTTTGCTGTTGGAAGTAAGTAGATTTAGAGTTTTCAATGGTGTTTAGATTTGATTCATTGAATTAATATTACTAGGTTGTTTTGCCACATATGTTAATTTCATCATCAATGTATCAAAATGTGTTATTGGAATCAAAATAGGAGCACTGCTAACTAGAAATGATGAGAGGTACTCTTTATGTTGGAACTCAACCAATTATTATGAATACGAAAATCAAATCAAGATGGAGGACTCCACTATTTGCTGGGATTGAATGAATTCATATTATAGAATGTTGATGGGCATCATTTTTATAATAAATATAGTCGTTAATAAAGACACAAAAGATAATGTCATGGTCATTGGATGTAAAATAGTCCTTCTAACGACGAGCAGAGCCTAATTTGCTTGATGTGATAAGAAAGTCTAATTATTTAGCAATTAAACAACTTCACATTAGCACGAAATGCAAACCAAGATGAATGGTTGCTCTTGCTGTTGAAAGTAAGTAGATTTAGAGTTTCAATGGTGTTTAAATTTGTTTGATTTAATTAATATACTAGGTTGTTTAGCCACATATATTACTTTCATCATCAATATATCCAGAAAAGAGCTTCGAACCAAAAAAGGGAGCACTGCTAACTACAAATGATGGGAGCTGCTCTTTATTTTGGAACTCAACCAATAATTATCAATAAGAAATGCAAATCAAGATGAAGGACTCCATTATTGTTGGAATTGAATGAATTCATGCAATAGAAGGTTCATGGGCATCGTTTTCTAATAAATATAGTCGTTAAAAAGACAAAATATAATTTTATGGTCGTTGCATGAAAAAATAGTCCTTCTAAATGACGTGGGGAGCCTAATTAGCTTGAGGTGGTAACAAAGTCTCATTATTTAGGAATTACACAACTTCACATTAGCACAAAATGCAAACCAAGATGAATTATAGCTTTCACTCATGGAAGTTAGTAGATTTAGAGTTTCAATGGTTTTTAGATTTGATTGATTGAATTAATATTCTCGGTTGTTTTGCCCCATATGTTAATTTCATGATCAATGTATCAAAATGTGTTCCTAGAATCAAAAGAGGAGCACTGCTAACTAGAAATCATGAGAGGTACTCTTTATTTTGGAACTCAGCCAATTGTTATCAATAAGAAAAGCAAATCAAGATGGAGGGCTCCACTATTTGTTGGAATTGAATGAATTCATCTTATAGAAGTTTCATGGGCATCGATTTTAGAATAAATATAGTCATTAATAAAACCACAAAAAATAATTTCATGGTCATTACATGAAAAATAGTCCTTCTAACGATGAGCGGAGCCTAATTAGCTTGAGGTGATAACAAAGTCTCATTGGTTAGGAATTAAACTCCTTCACATTACCACGAAATGCAAACCAAGATGAATGGTTGCACTTGCTAGGAAGTAAGCAGATTTAGAGTTTCAATGGTGTTTAGATTTGTTTGATTTAATTAATATACTAGGTTGTTTAGCCACATATATTACTTTCTTTGTCAATATATCCAAAAATGTGCTTTGAACCAAAAGTAGAGCACTGCTAACTAGAAATGATAAGAGGTGCTCTTTTTTGTGGAACTCAACCAATTATTATCAATAAGAAATGCAAATCAAGATGAAGGACTCCATTGTTTGTTGGAATTGAGTGAATTCATGTTATATGAGGTTCATGGGCATCGTTTTTATAATAAATATAGTCGTTAAAAAAGACTAAAGACAATTTCATGGTCATTGCATGAAAAATAGTCCTTCCAACGATGTGCGGAGCCTAATTAGCTTGTGGTAATAAGAAAGTCTCTTTATTTAGGAATGAAACAACTTCACATTAGCACAAGATGAAATATTGCTTTCACTCATGGAAGTTAGTAGATTTAGAGTTTCAATGGTGTTTAGATTTGATTGACTGAATTAATATTCTAGGTTGTTTTGCCACATATGTTAATTTCATCATCAATGTATTAAAATGTGTTCTTGGAATCGAAATAGGAGCACTACTAACTAGAGATGATGAGAGGTACTCTTTATTTTGGCACTAAACCAATTATTATCAATACAAAAAGGAAATCAAGATGGAGGAATCCACTATTTGTTGGAATTGAATGAATTCATGTTATATAAGGTTCATGGGCATCAATTTCGTAGTAAATATAGTCGTTAATAAAGGCACAAAAAATAATTTCATGGTCATTACATGAAAAATAGTCCTTGTAACGACGAGTGGAGCCTAATTAGCTTGAGGTGATAACAAATTCTTGTTGTTTAGGAATTAAACTACTTCACATTAGCACAAAATGCAAACCAAGATGAATTATTGCTTTTGCTGTTGGAAGTAAGTAGATTTAGAGTTTCAATGGTGTTTAGATTTGATTCATTGAATTAATATTCTAGGTTGTTTTGCCACATATGTTAATTTCATCATCAATGTATCAAAATGTGTTATTGGAATCAAAATAGGAGCACTGCTAACTAGAAATGATGAGAGGTACTCTTTATGTTGGAACTCAACCAATTATTATGAATACGAAAATCAAATCAAGATGGAGGACTCCACTATTTGCTGGGATTGAATGAATTCATATTATAGAATGTTGATGGGCATCATTTTTATAATAAATATAGTCGTTAATAAAGACACAAAAGATAATGTCATGGTCATTGGATGTAAAATAGTCCTTCTAACGACGAGCAGAGCCTAATTTGCTTGATGTGATAAGAAAGTCTAATTATTTAGCAATTAAACAACTTCACATTAGCACGAAATGCAAACCAAGATGAATGGTTGCTCTTGCTGTTGAAAGTAAGTAGATTTAGAGTTTCAATGGTGTTTAAATTTGTTTGATTTAATTAATATACTAGGTTGTTTAGCCACATATATTACTTTCATCATCAATATATCCAGAAAAGAGCTTCGAACCAAAAAAGGGAGCACTGCTAACTACAAATGATGGGAGCTGCTCTTTATTTTGGAACTCAACCAATAATTATCAATAAGAAATGCAAATCAAGATGAAGGACTCCATTATTGTTGGAATTGAATGAATTCATGCAATAGAAGGTTCATGGGCATCGTTTTCTAATAAATATAGTCGTTAAAAAGACAAAATATAATTTTATGGTCGTTGCATGAAAAATAGTCCTTCTAATGACGTGGGGAGCCTAATTAGCTTGAGGTGGTAACAAAGTCTCATTATTTAGGAATTACACAACTTCACATTAGCACAAAATGCAAACCAAGATGAATTATAGCTTTCACTCATGGAAGTTAGTAGATTTAGAGTTTCAATGGTTTTTAGATTTGATTGATTGAATTAATATTCTCGGTTGTTTTGCCCCATATGTTAATTTCATGATCAATGTATCAAAATGTGTTCCTAGAATCAAAAGAGGAGCACTGCTAACTAGAAATCATGAGAGGTACTCTTTATTTTGGAACTCAGCCAATTGTTATCAATAAGAAAAGCAAATCAAGATGGAGGGCTCCACTATTTGTTGGAATTGAATGAATTCATCTTATAGAAGTTTCATGGGCATCGATTTTAGAATAAATATAGTCATTAATAAAACCACACAAAAAATAATTTCATGGTCATTACATGAAAAATAGTCCCTTCTAAACGATGAGCGGAGCCTAATTAGCTTGAGGTGATAACAAAGTCTCATTGGTTAGGAATTAAACTCCTTCACATTACCACGAAATGCAAACCAAGATGAATGGTTGCACTTGCTAGGAAGTAAGCAGATTTAGAGTTTCAATGGTGTTTAGATTTGTTTGATTTAATTAATATACTAGGTTGTTTAGCCACATATATTACTTTCTTTGTCAATATATCCAAAAATGTGCTTTGAACCAAAAGTAGAGCACTGCTAACTAGAAATGATAAGAGGTGCTCTTTTTTGTGGAACTCAACCAATTATTATCAATAAGAAATGCAAAGCAAGATGGACTCCATTGTTTGTTGGAATTGAATGAATTCATGTTATATGAGGTTCAGGGGCATCGTTTTTATAATAAATATAGTCGTTAAAAAAGACAAAAGACTATTTCATGGTCATTGCATGAAAAATAGTCCTTCTAACGATGTCCAGAGCCTAATTAGCTTGTGGTGATAAGAAAGTCTCATTATTTAGGAATTAAACAATTTCACATTAGCACAAAATGCAAACCAAGATGAATTTTTGCTTTCACTTATGGAAGTTAGTAGATTTAGAGTTTCAATGGTGTTTACATTTGATTGATTGAATTAATATTCTAGGTTGTTTTGCCACATATGTTAATTTCATCATCAATGTATCAAAATGTGTTCATGGAATCAAAATAAGAGCACTGCTAACTAGAAATGATGAGAGGTACTCTTTATGTTGGAACTCAACCAATTATTATCAATACGAAAATCAAATCAAGATGGAGGACTCCATTATTTGCTGGGATTGAATGAATTCATATTATAGAATGTTGATGGGCATCATTTTTATAATAAATATAGTCATTAATAAAGACACAAAAGATAATTTCATGGTCATTGTATGTAAAATAGTCCTTCTAACGACGAGCGGAGCCTAATTAGCTTGATGTGATAAGAAAGTTTAATTATTTAGCAATTAAACAACTTCACATTAGCACAAAATGCAAACCAAGATGAATGGTTGCACTTGCTGGTGGAAGTAAGCAGATTTAGAGTTTCAATGATGTTTACATTTGTTTGATTTAATTAATATACTAGGTTGTTTAGCCACATATATTACTTTCATCATCAATATATCCAAAAAAGAGCTTCGAACCAAAATTTGGAGCACTGCTAACTACAAATGATGGGAGCTGCTCTTTATTTTGGAACTCAACCAATAATTATCAATAAGAAATGGAAATCAAGAATAAGGACTCCATTGTTTGTTGGAATTGAATGAATTCATGTTATATGAGGTTCATGGTCATCGTTTTTATAATAAATATAGTCGTTAAAAAAGACAGAAGACTATTTCATGGTCATTGCATGAAAAATAGTCCTTCTAACAATGTGCGGAGCCTAATTAGCTTGTGGTGATAAGAAAGTCACATTATTTCGGAATTAAACAACTTCACATTAGCACAAAAAGCAAACCAAGATGAATTATTGCTTTCACTTATGGAAGTTAGTAGATTTAGAGTTTCAATGGTTTTTAGATTTGATTGATTGAATTAATATTCTAGGTTGTTTTGCCACATATGTTAGTTTCATGATCAATGTATCAAAATGTGTTCTTAGAATCAAAAGAGGAGCTCTGCTAACTAGAAATCATGAGAGGTACTCTTTATTTTGCAACTCAGCCAATTGTTATCAATAAGAACAGCAAATCAAAATGGAGGGCTCCACTATTTGTTGGAATTGAATGAATTCATGTTATATAAGGTTCATGGGCATCGATGTTAGAATAAATATAGTCATTAATAAAAGCACAAAAAATAATTTCATGGTCATTACATGAAAAATAGTCCTTGTAACGACCAGTGGAGCCTAATTAGCTTTAGGTGATAAGAAAGTCTCATTGTCTAGGAATTAAACGACTTCACATTAGCACCAAATGCAAACCAAGATGAATTCTTGCTTTTACTATTGCAAGTAAGTAGATTTAGAGTTTCAACGGCATTTAAATTTGTTTGATTTAATTAATATACTAGGTTGTTTAGCCATATATATTACTTTCCTTGTCAATATATCCAAATATGTGCTTGGAACCAAATGTAGAGCACTGCTAACTAAAAATGATAGGAGGTGCTCTTTTTTGTGGAACTCAACCAATTATTATCAATAAGAAATGCAAATCAAGATGAAGGACCCCATTGTTTGTTGGAATTGAATGAATTCATGTTATATGAGGTTCATGGGCATCGTTTTTATAATAAATATAGTCGTTAAAAAAGATCAAAGACAATTTCGTGGTCATTGCATAAAAAATAGTCCTTCCAACGATGTGCGGAGCCTAATTAGCTTGTGGTAATAAGAAAGTCTCATTATTTAGGAATTAAACAACTTCACATTAGCATAAAATGCAAACCAAGATGAATTATTGCTTTCACTCATGGAAGTTAGTAGATTTAGAGTTTCAATGGTGTTTAGATTTGATTGATTGAATTAATATTTTAGGTTGTTTTGCCACATATGTTAATTTCATCATCAATGTATGAAAATGTGTTCTTGGAATCAAAATAGGAGCACTACTAACTAGAAATGATGAGAGGTACTCTTTATTTTGGAGCTAAACCAATTATTATTAATACAAAAATGAAATCAAGATGCATGAATCCACTATTTCTTGGAATTGAATGAATTCATGTTATATAAGGTTCATGGGCATCGATTTTACAATAAATATAGTCGTTAATAAAGGCACAAAAAATAATTTCATGGTCATTACGATGAAAAATAGTCTTGTGTAACGACGAGCGGAGCCTAATTAGCTTGAGGTGATAACAAAGCCTCATTGTTTAGGAATTAAACTATTCACATTAGCACGAAATGCAAACCAATATGAATTATTGCTTTTACTATTGGAAGTAAGTAGATTTAGAGTTTCAATGGTGTTTATATTCATTTGATTTAATTAATATACTAGGTTGTTTAGCCACATATATTACTTTCATCATCAATATATCCAAAAAAGAGCTTCGAACCAAAAATTGGAGCACTGCTAACTACGAATAATGGGAGCTGCTCTTTATTTTGGAACTCAACCAATAATTATCAATAAGAAATGGAAATCAAGATGAAGGACTCCATTGTTTGTTGGAATTGAATGAATTCATGTTATATGAGGTTCATGGGCATCGTTTTTATAATAAATATAGTCGTTAAAAAAGATAGAAGACTATTCCATGGTCATTGCATGAAAAATAGTCCTTCTAACATTGTGCAGAGCCTAATTAGCTTATGGTGATAAGAAAGTCTCATTATTTCGGAATTAAACAACTTCACATTAGCACAAAATGCAAACCAAGATGAATTATTGCTTTCACTTATGGAAGTTAGTAGATTTAGAGTTTCAATGGTGTTTAGATTTGATTGATTGAATTAATATTCTAGGTTGTTTTGCCACATATGTTAGTTTCATGATCAATGAATCAAAATGTGTTCTTAGAATCGAAAGAGGAGCACTGCTAACTACAAATCATGAGAGGTAGTCTTTATTTTGGACCTCATCCAATTGTTATCAATAAGAACAGCAAATCAATATGGAGGCCTCCACTATTTGTTGGAATTGAATGAATTCATGTTATATAAGGTTCATGGGCATCGATTTTAGAATAAATATAGTCATTAATAAAAGCACAAAAAATAATTTCATGGTCATTACATGAAAAATAGTCCTTGTAACGACGAGTGGAGCATAATTAGCTTGAGGTGATAAGAAAGTCTCATTGTCTAGGAATTAAACGACTTCACATTAGCACCAAATGCAAACCAAGATGAATTATTGCTTTTGCTGTTGGAAGTAAGTAGATTTAGAGTTTCAATGGCGTTTAAATTTGTTTGATTTAATTAATATACTAGGTTGTTTAGCCATATATATTACTTTCCTTGTCAATATATCCAAATATGTGCTTGGAACCAAAAGTAGAGCACTGCTAACTAGAAATGGTAGGAGGTGCTCTGTTTTATTGAACTCAACCAATTATTATCAATAAGAAATGCAAATCAAGATGAACGACTCCATTGTTTTTGGAATTGAATGAATTCATGTTATATGAGGTTCATGGGCATCGTTTTTATAATAAATGTACTCGTTAAAAAAGATTAGAGACAATTTCGCGGTCAGTGCATGAAAAATAGTCCTTCCAACAATGTGCGGAGCCTAATTAGCTTGTGGTGATAAGAAAGTCTCATTATTTAGGAATTAAACAACTTCACATTAGCACAAAATGCAAACCAAGATGAATTATTGCTTTCACTCATGGAAGTTAGTAGATTTAGAGTTTCAATGGTGTTTAGATTTGATTGATTGAATTAATATTCTAGGTTGTTTTGCCACATATGCTAATTTCATCATCAATGTATCAAAATGTGTTCTTGGAATCAAAATAGGAGCACTACTAACTAGAAATGATGAGAGGTACTCTTTATTTTGGAGCTAAACCAATTATTATCAATAAGAAAATGAAATCAAGATGCATGAATCCACTATTTGTTGGAATTGAATGAATTCATGTTATATAAGGTTCATGGGCATCGATTTTATAATAAATATAGTCGTTAATAAAGGCACAAAAAATAATTTCATGGTCATTACATGAAAAATAGTCCTTGTAACGACGAGCGGAGCCTAATTAGCTTGAGGTGATAACAAAGCCTCATTGTTTAGGAATTAAACTACTTCACATTAGCACGAAATGCAAACCAATATGAATTACTGCTTTTGCTGTTGAAAGTAAGTAGATTTAGAGTTTCGATGGTGTTTAGATTTGTTTGATTTAATTAATATACTAGGTTGTTTAGCCACATATATTACTTTCATCGTCAATATATCCAAATATGTGCTTCGAACCAAAAGTAGAGCACTGCTAACTAGAAATGTTAGGACGTGCTCTTTTTTGTGAAACTCAACCAATTATTATCAATTAGAAATGCAAATCAAGATGAAGAACTCCATTGTTTATTGGAATTGAATGAATTCATGTTATATGAGGTTCATGGGCATCGTTTCTATAATAAGTATAGTCATTAAAAAGACTAAAGACAATTTCATGGTTATTGTATGAAAAATAGTCCTTCTAACAATGTGCGTAGCCTAATTAGCTTGTGGTGATAAAAAAGTCTCATTATTTAGGAATTAAACAACTTCACATTAGCACAAAATGCAAACCAAGATGAATTATTGCTTTCACTCATGGAAGTTAGTAGATTTAGAGTTTCAATGGTGTTTAGATTTGATTGATTTAATTAATATTCTAGGTTGTTTTGCCACATATGTTAATTTCATCATCAATGTATCAAAATGTGTTCTTGGAATCAAAATAGGAGCACTGCTAACTAGAAATGATGAGAGGTACTCTTTATGTTGGAACTCAACCAATTATTACCAATACGAAAATCAAATCAAGATGGAGGACTCCACTATTTGCTGGAATTGAATGAATTCATATTATAGAATGTTGATGGGCATTATTTTTATAATAAATATAGTCGTTAATAAAGACACAAAAGATAATTTCATGGTCATTGTATGTAAAATAGTCCTTCTAACGACGAGCGGAGCCTAATTAGCTTGATGTGATAAGAAAGTTTAATTATTTAGCAATTAAACAACTTCACATTAGCACAAAATGCAAACCAAGATTAATGGTTGCACTTGCTGTTGGAAGTAAGCAGATTTAGAGTTTCAATGGTGTTTAGATTTGTTTGATTTAATTAATATACTAGGTTGTTTAGCCACATATATTACTTTCATCATCAATATATCCAGAAAAGAGCTTCGAACCAAAAATTGCGCATTGCTAACCACAAATGATGGGAGCTGCTCTTTATTTTGGAACTCAACCAATTATTATCAATACGAAATGCAAATCAAGATGAAGGACTCCATTATTTGTTGGAATTGAATGAATTCATGTTATATGAGGTTCATGGGCATCGTTTTTATAATAAATATAGTCGTTAAAAAAGACTAAAGACAATTTCAAGGTCATTGCATGAAAAATAGTCCTTCCAACGATGTGTGGAGCCTAATTAGCTTGTGGTAGTAAGAAAGTCTCATTATTTAGGAATGAAACAACTTCACATTAGCACAAAATCCAAACCAAGATGAATTATTGCTTTTGCTGTTGGAAGTTAGTAGATTTAGAGTTTCAATGGCGTTTAAATTATCAATAAGAAATGCAAATCAAGATGAAGGACTCCATTATTGTTGGAATTGAATGAATTCATGCGATATAAGGTTCATGGGCATCGTTTTCTAATAAATATAGTCCTTAAGAAGACAAAAGATAATTTCATGGTCGTTGCAAGAAAAATAGTCCTTCTAATGATTTGCGGAGCCTAATTAGCATGAGGTGATAAGAAAGTATCATTATTTAGGAATTAAACAACTTCACATTAGCACAAAATGCAAACCAAGATGAATTATTGCTTTCACTCATGGAAGTTAGTAGATTTAGAGTTTCAATGGTTTTTAGATTTGATTGATTGAATTAATATTCTCGGTTGTTTTGCCACATATGTTAATTTCATCATCAATGTATCGAAATGTGTTCTTGGAATCGAAATAGGAGCACTGCTAACTAGAAATAATGAGAGGTACTCTTTATGTTGGAACTCAACCAATTATTATCAATACGAAAATCAGATCAAGATGGAGGACTCCACTATTTGCTGGGATTGAATGAATTCATATTATAGAAGTTTCATGGGCATCGATTTTAGAATAAATATAGTCATTAATAAAAGCACAAAAAATAGTTTCATGGTCATTACATGAAAAATAGTCCTTGTAACGACGAGCGGAGCCTAATTAGCTTGAGGTGATAAGAAAGGCTCATTGTCTAGGAATTAAACGACTTCACATTTGGACTAAATGCAAACCAAGCTGAATTATTGCTTTTGCTGTTGGAAGTAAGTAGATTTAGAGTTTCAATGGCGTTTAAATTTGTTTAATTTAATTAATATACTAGGTTGTTTAGCCACATATATTACTTTCATCATCAATATATCCAAAAAAGAGGTTCGAACCAAAAGTGGAGCACTACGAACTCGAAATGATAGGAAGTGCTCTTTATTGTGGAACTGAACAAATTATTATCAATATGAAATGGAAATCAAGATGAAGGACTCCATTGTTTGTTGGAATTGAATGAATTCATGTTATATGAGGTTCATGGGCATCGTTTTTATAATAAATATAGTCGTTAAAAAAGACAAAAGACTATTTCATGGTCATTGCATGAAAAATAGTCCTTCTAACGATGTGCGGAGCCTAATTAGCTTGTGGTGATAAGAAAGTCTCATTATTTCGGAATTAAACAACTTCACATTAGCACAAAATGCAAACCAAGATGAATTATTGCTTTCACTCATGGAAGTTAGTAGATTTACAGTTTCAATGGTGTGTAGATTTGATTGATTGAATTAATATTCTATTTTGTTTTGCCACATATGTTAATTTCATCATCAATGTATCAAAATGTGTTCTTGGAATCGAAATAGGAGCACTACTAACTAGAAATGATGAGAGGTACTCTTTATGTTGGAACTCAACCAATTATTATCAATACGAAAATCAACTCAAGATGGAGGACTCCATTATTTGCTGGGATTGAATGAATTCATATTATAGAATGTTGATGGGCATCATTTTTATAATAAATATAGTCGTTAATAAAGACACAAAAGATAATTTCATGGTCATTGTATGTAAAATAGTCCTTTTAACGACGAGCGGAGCCTAATTAGCTTGATGTGATAAGAAGGTCTAATTATTTAGCAATTAAACAACTTCACATTAGCACGAAATGCAAACCAAGATAAATGGTTGCACTTGCTGTTGGAAGTAAGCAGATTTAGAATTTCAATGGTGTTTAGATTTGTTTGACTTAATTAATATACTAGGTTGTTTAGCCACATATATTACTTTTATCATCAATATATCCAGAAAAGAGCTTCGAACCAAAAATTGGAGCACTGCTAACTACAAATGATGGGAGCTGCTCTTTATTTTGGAACTCAACCAAGAATTATCAATAAGAAATGCAAATCAAGATGAAGGACTCCATTATTGTTGGAATTGAATGAATTCATGCGATAGAAGGTTCATGGGCATCGTTTTCTAATAAATATAGTCCTTAAGAAGACAAAAGATAATTTCATGGTCGTTACATGAAAAATAGTCCTTCTAACGACTTGCGGAGCCTAATTAGCTTGAGGTGATAAGAAAGTCTCATATTAAACAACTTCACATTAGCACAAAATGCAAACCAAGATGAATTATTGCTTTCGCTGATGGAAGTTAGTAGATTTAGAGTTTCAATGGTTTTTAGATTTGATTGATTGAATTAATATTCTCTGTTGTTTTGCCCCATATGTTAATTTTATGATCAATGTATCAAAATGTGTTATTAGAATCAAAAGAGGAGCACTGCTAACTAGAAATCATGAGAGGTACTCTTTATTTTGGAACTTAGCCAATTGTTATCAATAAGAAAAGCAAATCAAGATGGAGGGCTCCACTATTTGTTGGAATTGAATGAATTCATCTTATAGAAGTTTCATGGGCATTGATTTTAGAATAAATATAGTCATTAATAAAAGCACAAAAAATAATTTCATGGTCATTACATGAAAAATAGTCCTTGTAACGACGAGCGGAGCCTAATTAGCTTGAGGTGATAAGAAAGGCTCATTGTCTAGGAATTAAACGACTTCACATTAGCACCAAATGCAAACCAAGATGAATTATTGCTTTTGCTGTTGGAAGTAAGTAGATTTAGAGTTTCAATGATGTTTAAATTTGTTTGATTTAATTAATATACTAGGTTGTTTAGCCACATATATTACTTTCATTGTCAATATATCCAAATATGTGCTTTGAAACCAAAAGTTGAGCACTGCTAACTAGAAATGATAGGAGGTGCTCTTTTTTGTGGAACTCAACCAATTATTATCAATTAGAAATGCAAATCAAGATGAAGGACTCCATTGATTGTTGGAATTGAATGAATTCATGTTATATGAGGTTCATGGGCATCGTTTTTATAATAAATATAGTCGTTAAAAAAGACAAAAGACTATTTCATGGTCATTGCATGAAAAATAGTCCTTCTAACGATGTGCGGAGCCTAATTAGCTTGTGGTGATAAGAAAAAGACTCATTATTTCGGAATTAAACAACTTCACATTAGCACAAAATGCAAACCAAGATGAATTATTGCTTTCACTCATGGAATTTAGTAGATTTAGAGTTTCAATGGTGTTTAGATTTGATTGATTGATTTAATATTCTATTTTGTTTTGCCACATATGTTAATTTCATCATCAATGTATCAAAATGTGTTCTTGGATTCGAAATAGGAGCACTACTAACTAGAAATGATGAGAGGTACTCTTTATGTTGGAACTCAACCAATTATTATCAATACGAAAATCAAATCAAGATGGTGGACTCCACTATTTGCTGGGATTGAATGAATTCATATTATAGAATGTTGATGGGCATTATTTTTATAATAAATATAGTCGTTAATAAAGACACAAAAGATAATTTCATGGTCATTGTATGTAAAATAGTCCTTCTAACGACGAGCGGAGCCTAATTAGCTCGATGTGATAAGAAGGTCTAATTATTTAGCAATTAAACAACTTCACATTAGCACGAAATGCAAACCAAGATGAATGGTTGCTCTTGCTGTTGAAAGTAAGTAGATTTAGATTTTCAATGGTGTTTAAATTTGTTTGATTTAATTAATATACTAGGTTGTTTAGCCACATATATTACTTTCATCATCAATATATCCAGAAAAGAGCTTCGAACCAAAAAATGGAGCACTGCTAACTACAAATGATGGGAGCTGCTCTTTATTTTAGAACTCAACCAATAATTATCAATAAGAAATGCAAATCAAGATGAAGGACTCCATTATTGTTGGAATTGAATGAATTCAAGCGATAGAAGGTTCATGGGCATCGTTTTCTAAGAAATATAGTCGTTAAAAAGACAAAATATAATTTTATGGTCGTTGCATGAAAAATAGTCCTTCTAATGACGTGGGGAGCCTAATTAGCTTGAGGTGGTAAGAAAGTCTCATTATTTAGGAATTACACAACTTCACATTAGCACAAAATGCAAACCAAGATGAATTATAGCTTTCACTCATGGAAGTTAGTAGATTTAGAGTTTCAATGGTGTTTAGATTTGATTGATTGAATTAATATTCTACGTTGTTTTGCCCCATATGTTAATTTCATTATCAATGTATCAAAATGTGTTCTTAGAATCAAAAGAGGAGCACTGCTAACTAGAAATCATGAGAGGTACTCTTTATTTTGGAACTCAGCCAATTGTTATCAATAAGAAAAGCAAATCAAGATGGAGGGCTCCACTCTTTGTTGGAATTGAATGAATTCATCTTATAGAAGTTTCATGGGCATCGATTTTAGAATAAATATAGTCATTAATAAAAGCACAAAAAATAATTTCATGGTCATTACATGAAAAATAGTCCTTGTAACGACGAGCGGAGCCTAATTAGCTTGAGGTGATAAGAAAGGCTCATTGTCTAGGAATTAAACGACTTCACATTAGCACCAAATGCAAACCAAGATGAATTATTGCTTTTGCTGTTGGAAGTAAGTAGATTTAGAGTTTCAATGATGTTTAAATTTGTTTGATTTAATTAATATACTAGGTTGTTTAGCCACATATATTACTTTCATTGTCAATATATCCAAATATGTGCTTTGAACCAAAAGTTGAGCACTGCTAACTAGAAATGATAGGAGGTGCTCTTTTTTGTGGAACTCAACCAATTATTATCAATTAGAAATGCAAATCAAGATGAAGGACTCCATTGATTGTTGGAATTGAATGAATTCATGTTATATGAGGTTCATGGGCATCGTTTTTATAATAAATATAGTCGTTAAAAAAGACAAAAGACTATTTCATGGTCATTGCATGAAAAATAGTCCTTCTAACGATGTGCGGAGCCTAATTAGCTTGTGGTGATAAGAAAGACTCATTATTTCGGAATTAAACAACTTCACATTAGCACAAAATGCAAACCAAGATGAATTATTGCTTTCACTCATGGAATTTAGTAGATTTAGAGTTTCAATGGTGTTTAGATTTGATTGATTGAATTAATATTCTATTTTGTTTTGCCACATATGTTAATTTCATCATCAATGTATCAAAATGTGTTCTTGGATTCGAAATAGGAGCACTACTAACTAGAAATGATGAGAGGTACTCTTTATGTTGGAACTCAACCAATTATTATCAATACGAAAATCAAATCAAGATGGTGGACTCCACTATTTGCTGGGATTGAATGAATTCATATTATAGAATGTTGATGGGCATTATTTTTATAATAAATATAGTCGTTAATAAAGACACAAAAGATAATTTCATGGTCATTGTATGTAAAATAGTCCTTCTAACGACGAGCGGAGCCTAATTAGCTCGATGTGATAAGAAGGTCTAATTATTTAGCAATTAAACAACTTCACATTAGCACGAAATGCAAACCAAGATGAATGGTTGCTCTTGCTGTTGAAAGTAAGTAGATTTAGATTTTCAATGGTGTTTAAATTTGTTTGATTTAATTAATATACTAGGTTGTTTAGCCACATATATTACTTTCATCATCAATATATCCAGAAAAGAGCTTCGAACCAAAAAATGGAGCACTGCTAACTACAAATGATGGGAGCTGCTCTTTATTTTAGAACTCAACCAATAATTATCAATAAGAAATGCAAATCAAGATGAAGGACTCCATTATTGTTGGAATTGAATGAATTCAAGCGATAGAAGGTTCATGGGCATCGTTTTCTAAGAAATATAGTCGTTAAAAAGACAAAATATAATTTTATGGTCGTTGCATGAAAAATAGTCCTTCTAATGACGTGGGGAGCCTAATTAGCTTGAGGTGGTAAGAAAGTCTCATTATTTAGGAATTACACAACTTCACATTAGCACAAAATGCAAACCAAGATGAATTATAGCTTTCACTCATGGAAGTTAGTAGATTTAGAGTTTCAATGGTGTTTAGATTTGATTGATTGAATTAATATTCTACGTTGTTTTGCCCCATATGTTAATTTCATTATCAATGTATCAAAATGTGTTCTTAGAATCAAAAGAGGAGCACTGCTAACTAGAAATCATGAGAGGTACTCTTTATTTTGGAACTCAGCCAATTGTTATCAATAAGAAAAGCAAATCAAGATGGAGGGCTCCACTCTTTGTTGGAATTGAATGAATTCATCTTATAGAAGTTTCATGGGCATCGATTTTAGAATAAATATAGTCATTAATAAAAGCACAAAAAATAATTTCATGGTCATTACATGAAAAATAGTCCTTCTAACGATGAGCGGAGCCTAATTAGCTTGAGGTGATAACAAAGTCTCATTGTTTAGGAATTAAACTCCTTCACATTACCACGAAATGCAAACCAAGATGAATGATTGCTCTTACTGTTGGAAGTAAGAAGATTTAGAATTTCAATGGCATTTAAATTTGTTTGATTTAATTAATATACTAGGTTGTTTAGCCACATATATTACTTTCATTGCCAATATATCCAAATATGTGCTTTGAACCAAAAGTAGAGCATTGCTAACTAGAAATGTTAGGAGGTGCTCTTTTTTGTGGAACTCAACCAATTATTATCAATAAGAAATGCAAATCAAGATGAAGGACTCCATTGTTTGTTGGAATTGAGTGAATTCATGTTATATGAGGTTCATGGGCATCGTTTTTATAATACATATAGTCCTTAAAAAGACTAAAGACAATTACATGGTCATTGTATGAAAAATAGTCCTTCTAACGATGTGCGTAGCCTAATTAGCTTGTGGTGATAAGAAAGTCTCATTATTTAGGAATTAAACAACTTCACATTAGCACAAAATGCAAACCAAGATGAATTATTGCTTTCACTCATAGAAGTTAGTAGATTTACAGTTTCAATGGTGTTTAGATTTGATTGATTGAATTAATATTCTAGGTTGTTTTGCTACATATGTTAATTTCATCATCAATGTATCAAAATGTGTTCTTGGAATCGAAATAGGAGCACTGCTAACTAGAAATGATGAGAGGTACTCTTTATGTTGGAACTCAACCAATTAATATCCATACAAAAATCAAATCAAGATGGAGGACGCCACTATTTGCTGGGATTGAATGAATTCATATTATAGAATGTTGATGGGCATCATTTTTATAATAAATATAGTCATTAATAAAGACACAAAAGATAATTTCATGGTCATTGCAAGAAAAATAGTCCTTCTAATGACGAGCGGAGCCTAATTAGCTTGATGTGATAAGAAAGTCTAATTATTTAGCAATTAAACAACTTCACATTAGCACGAAATGCAAACCAAGATGAATGGTTGCTCTTGCTGTTGAAAGTAAGTAGATTTAGAGTTTCAATGGTGTTTAAATTTGTTTGATTTAATTAATATACTAGGTTGTTTAGCCACATATATTACTTTCATCATCAATATATCCAGAAAAGAGCTTCGAACCAAAAAATGGAGCACTGCTAACTACAAATGATGAGAGCTGCTCTTTATTTTGGAACTCAACCAATAATTATTAATAAGAAATGCAAATCAAGATGAAGGACTCCATTATTGTTGGAATTGAATGAATTCATGCGATAGAAGGTTCATGGGCATCGTTTTCTAATAAATATAGTCGTTAAAAAGACAAAATATAATTTTATGGTCATTGCATGAAAAATAGTCCTTCTAATGACGTGGGGAGCCTAATTAGCTTGAGGTGGTAAGAAAGTCTCATTATTTAGGAATTACACAACTTCACATTAGCACAAAATGCAAACCAAGATGAATTATAGCTTTCACTCATGAAAGTTAGTAGATTTAGAGTTTCAATGGTTTTTAGATTTGATTGATTGAATTAATATTCTCGGTTGTTTTGCCCCATATGTTAATTTCATGATCAATGTATCAAAATGTGTTCTTAGAATCAAAAGAGGAGCACTGCTAACTAGAAATCATGAGAGGTACTCTTTATTTTGGAACTCAGCCAATTGTTATCAATAAGAAAAGCAAATCAAGATGGAGGGCTCTACTATTTGTTGGAATTGAATGAATTCATCTTATAGAAGTTTCATGGGCATCGATTTTAGAATAAATATAGTCATTAATAAAACCACAAAAAATAATTTCATGGTCATTACATGAAAAAAAGTCCTTCTAACGATGAGCGGAGCCTAATTAGCTTGAGGTGATAACAAAGTCTCATTGGTTAGGAATTAAACTCCTTCACATTACCACGAAATGCAAACCAAGATGAATGGTTGCACTTGCTAGGAAGTAAGCAGATTTAGAGTTTCAATGGTGTTTAGATTTGTTTGATTTAATTAATATACTAGGTTGTTTAGCCACATATATTACTTTCTTTGTCAATATATCCAAAAATGTGCTTTGAACCAAAAGTAGAGCACTGCTAACTAGAAATGATAAGAGGTGCTCTTTTTTGTGGAACTCAACCAATTATTATCAATAAGAAATGCAAAGCAAGATGGACTCCATTGTTTGTTGGAATTGAATGAATTCATGTTATATGAGGTTCAGGGGCATCGTTTTTATAATAAATATAGTCGTTAAAAAAGACAAAAGACTATTTCATGGTCATTGCATGAAAAATAGTCCTTCTAACGATGTCCGGAGCCTAATTAGCTTGTGGTGATAAGAAAGTCTCATTATTTATGAATTAAACAATTTCACATTAGCACAAAATGCAAACCAAGATGAATTTTTGCTTTCACTTATGGAAGTTAGTAGATTTAGAGTTTCAATGGTGTTTACATTTGATTGATTGAATTAATATTCTAGTTTGTTTTGCCACATATGTTAATTTCATCATCAATGTATCAAAATGTGTTCATGGAATCAAAATAAGAGCACTGCTAACTAGAAATGATGAGAGGTACTCTGTATGTTGGAACTCAACCAATTATTATCAATACGAAAATCAAATCAAGATGGAGGACTCCACTATTTGCTGGGATTGAATGAATTCATATTATAGAATGTTGATGGGCATCATTTTTATAATAAATATAGTCGTTAATAAAGACACAAAAGATAATTTCATGGTCATTGTATGTAAAATAGTCCTTCTAACGACGAGCGGAGGCTAATTAGCTTGATGTGATAAGAAAGTTTAATTATTTAGCAATTAAACAACTTCACATTAGCACAAAATGCAAACCAAGATGAATGGTTGCACTTGCTGGTGGAAGTAAGTAGATTTAGAGTTTCAATGGTGTTTAGATTTGTTTGATTTAATTAATATACTAGGTTGTTTAGCCACATATATTACTTTCATCATCAATATATCCAAAAAAGAGCTTCGAACCAAAATTTGGAGCACTGCTAACTACAAATGATGGGAGCTGCTCTTTATTTTGGAATTCAACCAATAATTATCAATATGAAATGGAAATCAAGAATAAGGACTCCATTGTTTGTTGGAATTGAATGAATTCATGTTATATGAGGTTCATGGTCATCGTTTTTATAATAAATATAGTCGTTAAAAAAGATAGAAGACTATTTCATGGCCATTGCATGAAAAATAGTCCTTCTAACAATGTGCGGAGAATAATTAGCTTGTGGTGATAAGAAAGTCTCATTATTTCGGAATTAAACAACTTCACATTAGCACAAAAAGCAAACCAAGATGAATTATTGCTTTCACTTATGGAAGTTAGTAGATTTAGAGTTTCAATGGTTTTTAGATTTGATTGATTGAATTAATATTCTAGGTTGTTTTGCCACATATGTTAGTTTCATGATCAATGTATCAAAATGTGTTCTTAGAATCAAAAGAGGAGCTCTGCTAACTAGAAATCATGAGAGGTACTCTTTATTTTGGAACTCAGCCAATTGTTATCAATAAGAACAGCAAATCAAGATGGAGGGCTCCACTATTTGTTGGAATTGAATGAATTCATGTTATATAAGGTTCATGGGCATCGATGTTAGAATAAATATAGTCATTAATAAAAGCACAGAAAATAATTTCATGATCATTACATGAAAAATAGTCCTTGTAACGACGAGTGGAGCCTAATTAGCTTCAGGTGATAAGAAAGTCTCATTGTCTAGGAATTAAACGACTTCACATTAGCACCAAATGCAAACCAAGATGAATTATTGCTTTTGCTATTGGAAGTAAGTAGATTTAGAGTTTCAACGGCGTTTAAATTTGTTTGATTTAATTAATATACTAGGTTGTTTAGCCATATATATTACTTTCCTTGTCAATATATCCAAATATGTGCTTGGAACCAAATGTAGAGCACTGCTAACTAAAAATGATAGGAGGTGCTCTTTTTTGTGGAACTCAACCAATTATTATCAATAAGAAATGCAAATCAAGATGAAGGACCCCATTGTTTTTTGGAATTGAATGAATTCATGTTATATGAGGTTCATGGGCATCGTTTTTATAATAAATATAGTCGTTAAAAAAGATCAAAGACAATTTCGTGGTCATTGCATAAAAAATAGTCCTTCCAACGATGTGCGGAGCCTAATTAGCTTGTGGTAATAAAAAAGTCTCATTATTTAAGAATTAAACAACTTCACATTAGCATAAAATGCAAACCAAGATGAATTATTGCTTTCACTGATGGAAGTTAGTAGATTTAGAGTTTCAATGGTGTTTAGATTTGATTGATTGAATTAATATTTTAGGTTGTTTTGCCACATATGTTAATTTCATCATCAATGTATGAAAATGTGTTCTTGGAATCAAAATAGGAGCACTACTAACTAGAAATGATGAGAGGTACTCTTTATTTTGGAGCTAAACCAATTATTATTAATACGGAAATGAAATCAAGATGCATGAATCCACTATTTCTTGGAATTGAATGAATTCATGTTATATAAGGTTCATGGGCATCGATTTTACAATAAATATAGTCGTTAATAAAGGCACAAAAAATAATTTCATGGTCATTACATGAAAAATAGTCCTTGTAACGACGAGCGGAGCCTAATTAGCTTGAGGTGATAACAAAGCCTCATTGTTTAGGAATTAAACTACATCACATTAGCACGAAATGCAAACCAATATGAATTATTGCTTTTACTATTGGAAGTAAGTAGATTTAGAGTTTCAATGGTGTTTATATTCGTTTGATTTAATTAATATACTAGGTTGTTTAGCCACATATATTACTTTCATCATCAATATATTCAAAAAAGAGCTTTGAACCAAAAATTGGAGCACTGCTAACTACGAATGATAGGAGCTGCTCTTTATTTTGGAACTCAACCAATAATTATCAATAAGAAATGGAAATCAAGATGAAGGACTCCATTGTTTGTTGGAATTGAATGAATTCATGTTATATGAGGTTCATGGGCATTGTTTTTATAATAAATATAGTCGTTAAAAAAGACAAAAGACAATTTCATGGTCATTGCATGAAAAATAGTCCTTCTAACAATGTGCGGAGCCTAATTAGCTTGTGGTGATAAGAAAGTCTCATTATTTCGGAATTAAACAACTTCACATTAGCACAAAATGCAAACCAAGATGAATTATTGCTTTCACTTATGGAAGTTAGTAGATTTAGAGTTTGAATGGTGTTTAGATTTGATTGATTGAATTAATATTCTAGGTTGTTTTGCCACATATGTTAGTTTCATGATCAATGTATCAAAATGTGTTCTTAGAATCAAAAGAGGAGCACTGCTAACTACAAATCATGAGACGTACTCTTTATTTTGGAACTCAGCCAATTGTTATCAATAAGAACAGCAAATCAAGATGGAGGGCTCTACTATTTGTTGGAATTGAATGAATTCATGTTATATAAGGTTCATGGGCATCGATTTTAGAATAAATAGCCATTAATAAAAGCACAAAAAATAATTTCATGATCATTACATGAAAAATAGTCCTTGTAACGACGAGTGGAGCCTAATTAGCTTCAGGTGATAAGAAAGTCTCATTGTCTAGGAATTAAACGACTTCACATTAGCACCAAATGCAAACCAAGATGAATTATTGCTTTTGCTATTGGAAGTAAGTAGATTTAGAGTTTCAATGGCGTTTAAATTTGTTTGATTTAATTAATATACTAGGTTGTTTAGCCATATATATTACTTTCCTTGTCAATATATCCAATTATGTGCTTGAAACCAAAAGTAGAGCACTGCTAACTAGAAATGATAGGAGGTGCTCTTTTTTGTGGAACTCAACCAATTATTATCAATAAGAAATGCAAATCAAGATGAAGGACCCCATTGTTTGTTGGAATTGAATGAATTCATGTTATATGAGGTTCATGGGCTTCGTTTTTATAATAAAAATAGTCGTTAAAAAAGATTAAAGAAAATTTCGTGGTCATTGCATGAAAAATAGTCCTTCCAACGATGTGCGGAGCCTAATTAGCTTGTGGTCATAAGAAAGTCTTATTATTGAGGAATTAAACAACTTCACATTAGCACAAAATGCAAACCAAGATGAATTATTGCTTTCACTCATGGAAGTTAGTAGATTTAGAGTTTCAATGGTGTTTAGATTTGATTGATTGAATTAATATTCTAGGTTGTTTTGCCACATATGTTAATTTCGTCATCAATGTATCAAAATGTGTTCTTGGAATCAAAATAGGAGCACTACTAACTAGAAATGATGAGAGGTACTCTTTATTTTGGAGCTAAACCAATTATTATCAATACGAAAACGAAATCAAAATGCATGAATCCACTATTTGTTGGAATTGAATGAATTCATGTTATATAAGGTTCATGGGCATCGATTTTATAATAAATGTAGTCGTTAATAAAGGCACAAAAAATAATTTCATGGTCATTACATGAAAAATAGTCCTTGTAACGACGAGTGGAGCCTAATTAGCTTGAGGTGATAACAAAGCCTCATTGTTTAGGAATTAAACTATTCACATTAGCACGAAATGCAAACCAATATGAATTATTGCTTTTGCTGTTGGAAGTAAGTAGATTTAGAGTTTCAATGGTGTTTATATTCGTTTGATTTAATTAATATACTAGGTTGTTTAGCCACATATATTACTTTCATCATCAATATATCCAAAAAAGAGCTTCGAACCAAAAATTGGAGCACTGCTAACTACGAATAATGGGAGCTGCTCTTTATTTTGGAACTCAACCAATAATTATCAATAAGAAATGGAAATCAAGATGAAGGACTCCATTGTTTGTTGGAATTGAATGAATTCATGTTATATGAGGTTCATGGGCGTCGTTTTTATAATAAATATAGTCGTTAAAAAAGATAGAAGACTATTTCATGGTCATTGCATGAAAAATAGTCCTTCTAACATTGTGCAGAGCCTAATTAGCTTGTGGTGATAAGAAAGTCTCATTATTTCGGAATTAAACAACTTCACATTAGCACAAAATGCAAACCAAGATGAATTATTGCTTTCACTTATGGAAGTTAGTAGATTTAGAGTTTCAATGGTGTTTAGATTTGATTGATTGAATTAATATTCTAGGTTGTTTTGCCACATATGTTAGTTTCATGATCAATGTATCAAAATGTGTTCTTAGAATCGAAAGAGGAGCACTGCTAACTACAAATCATGAGAGGTACTCTTTATTTTGGACCTCATCCAATTGTTATCAATAAGAACAGCAAATCAATATGGAGGCCTCCACTATTTGTTGCAATTGAATGAATTCATGTTATATAAGGTTCATGGGCATCGATTTTAGAATAAATATAGTCATTAATAAAAGCACAAAAAATAATTTCATGGTCATTACATGAAAAATAGTCCTTGTAACGATGAGTGGAGCATAATTAGCTTGAGGTGATAAGAAAGTCTCATTGTCTAGGAATTAAACGACTTCACATTAGCACCAAATGCAAACCAAGATGAATTATTGCTTTTGCTGTTGGAAGTAAGTAGATTTAGAGTTTCAATGGCGTTTAAATTTGTTTGATTTAATTAATATACTAGGTTGTTTAGCCATATATATTACTTTCCTTGTCAATATATCCAAATATGTGCTTGGAACCAAAAGTAGAGCACTGCTAACTAGAAATGGTAGGAGGTGCTCTTTTTTATAGAACTCAACCAATTATTATCAATAAGAAATGCAAATCAAGATGAACGACTCCATTGTTTGTTGGAATTGAATGAATTCATGTTATATGAGGTTCATGGGCATCGTTTTTATAATAAATGTACTCGTTAAAAAAGATTAAAGACAATTTCGCGGTCAGTGCATGAAAAATAGTCCTTCCAACAATGTGCGGAGCCTAATTAGCTTGTGGTGATAAGAAAGTCTCATTATTTAGGAATTAAACAACTTCACATTAGCACAAAATGCAAACCAAGATGAATTATTGCTTTCACTCATGGAAGTTAGTAGATTTAGAGTTTCAATGGTGTTTAGATTTGATTGATTGAATTAATATTCTAGGTTGTTTTGCCACATATGCTAATTTCATCATCAATGTATCAAAATGTGTTCTTGGAATCAAAATAGGAGCACTACTAACTAGAAATGATGAGAGGTACTCTTTATTTTGGAGCTAAACCAATTATTATCAATACGAAAATGAAATCAAGATGCATGAATCCACTATTTGTTGGAATTGAATGAATTCATGTTATATAAGGTTCATGGGCATCGATTTTATAATAAATATAGTCGTTAATAAAGGCACAAAAAATAATTTCATGGTCATTACATGAAAAATAGTCCTTGTAACGACGAGCGGAGCCTAATTAGCTTGAGGTGATAACAAAGCCTCATTGTTTAGGAATTAAACTACTTCACATTAGCACGAAATGCAAACCAATATGAATTACTGCTTTTGCTGTTGAAAGTAAGTAGATTTAGAGTTTCGATGGTGTTTAGATTTGTTTGATTTAATTAATATACTAGGTTGTTTAGCCACATATATTACTTTCATCGTCAATATATCCAAATATGTGCTTCGAACCAAAAGTAGAGCACTGCTAACTAGAAATGTTAGGACGTGCTGTTTTTTGTGAAACTCAACCAATTATTATCAATTAGAAATGCAAATCAAGATGAAGAACTCCATTGTTTATTGGAATTGAATGAATTCATGTTATATGAGGTTCATGGGCATCGTTTCTATAATAAGTATAGTCATTAAAAAAGACTAAAGACAATTTCATGGTTATTGTATGAAAAATAGTCCTTCTAACAATGTGCGTAGCCTAATTAGCTTGTGGTGATAAAAAAGTCTCATTATTTAGGAATTAAACAACTTCACATTAGCACAAAATGCAAACCAAGATGAATTATTGCTTTCACTCATGGAAGTTAGTAGATTTAGAGTTTCAATGGTGTTTAGATTTGATTGATTTAATTAATATTCTAGGTTGTTTTGCCACATATGTTAATTTCATCATCAATGTATCAAAATGTGTTCTTGGAATCAAAATAGGAGCACTGCTAACTAGAAATGATGAGAGGTACTCTTTATGTTGGAACTCAACCAATTATTATCAATACGAAAATCAAATCAAGATGGAGGACTCCACTATTTGCTGGAATTGAATGAATTCATATTATAGAATGTTGATGGGCATTATTTTTATAATAAATATAGTCGTTAATAAAGACACAAAAGATAATTTCATGGTCATTGTATGTAAAATAGTCCTTCCAACGACGAGCGGAGCCTAATTAGCTTGATGTGATAAGAAAGTTTAATTATTTAGCAATTAAACAACTTCACATTAGCACAAAATGCAAACCAAGATTAATGGTTGCACTTGCTGTTGGAAGTAAGCAGATTTAGAGTTTCAATGGTGTTTAGATTTGTTTGATTTAATTAATATACTAGGTTGTTTAGCCACATATATTACTTTCATCATCAATATATCCAGAAAAGAGCTTCGAACCAAAAATTGCGCACTGCTAACCTCAAATGATGGGAGCTGCTCTTTATTTTGGAACTCAACCAATTATTATCAATACGAAATGCAAATCAAGATGAAGGACTCCATTGTTTGTTGGAATTGAATGAATTCATGTTATATGAGGTTCATGGGCATCGTTTTTATAATAAATATAGTCGTTAAAAAAGACTAAAGACAATTTCATGGTCATTGCATGAAAATTAGTCCTTCCAACGATGTGTGGAGCCTAATTAGCTTGTGGTAGTAAGAAAGTCTCATTATTTAGGAATGAAACAACTTCACATTAGCACAAAATGCAAACCAAGATGAATTATTGCTTTCACTCATGGAAGTTAGTGGATTTAGAGTTTCAATGGTTTTTAGATTTGATTGATTGAATTAATATTCTCGGTTGTTTTGCCACATATGTTAATTTCATCATCAATGTATCAAAATGTGTTCTTGGAATCAAAATAGGAGCACTGCTAACTAGAAATGATGAGAGGTACTCTTTATGTTGGAACTCATCCAATTATTATCAATACGAAAATCAGATCTAGATGGAGGACTCCACTATTTGCTAGGATTGAATGAATTCATATTATAGAATGTTGATGGGCATCATTTTTATAATAAATATAGTTGATAATCAAGACACAAAAGATAATTTCATGTTCATTGCATGAAAAATAGTCCTTCTAACGACGAGCGGAGCCTAATTAGCTTGATGTGATAAGAAAGTCTAATTATTTAGCAATTAAACAACTTCACATTAGCACGAAATGTAAACCAAGATGAATGGTTGCACTTGCTGTTGGAAGTAAGTAGATTTAGAGTTTCAATGGTGTTTAGATTTGTTTGATTTAATTAATATACTAGGTTGTTTAGCCACATATATTACTTTCATCATCAATATATCCAAAAAAGAGCTTCAAACCAAAAATTGGAGCACTGCTAACTACAAATGATGGGAGCTGCTCTTTATTTTGGAACTCAACCAATAATTATCACTAAGAAATGCAAATCAAGATGAAGGACTCCATTATTGTTGGAGTTGAATGAATTCATGCGATATAAGGTTCATGGGCATCGTTTTCAAATAAATATAGTCCATAAGAAGACAATAGATAATTTCATGGTCGTTGCATGAAAAATAGTCCTTCTAACTACTTTCGGAGCCTAATTAGCTTGAGGTGATAAGAAAGTCTCATTATTTAGGAATTAAACAACTTCACATTAGCACAAAATGCAAACAATGATGAATTATTGCTTTCATTGGTGGAATTTAGTAGATTTAGAGTTTCAATGGTTTTTAGATTTGATTGATTGAATTAATATTCTCAGTTGTTTTGCCCCATATGTTAATTTCATGATCAATGTATCAAAATGTGTTCTTAGAATCAAAAGAGGAGCACTGCTAACTAGAAATCATGAGAGGTACTCTTTATTTTGGAACTCAGCCAATTGTTATCAATAAGAAAAGCAAATCAAGATGGAGGGCTCCATTATTTGTTGGAATTGAATGAATTCATCTTATAAAAGTTTCATGGGCATCTATTTTAGAATAAATATAGTCATTAATAAAAGCACAAAAAATAATTTCATGGTCATTACATGAAAAATAGTCCTTGTAACGACGAGCGGAGCTTAATTAGCTTGAGGTGATAAGAAAGTCTCATTGTCTAGGAATTAAACGACTTCACATTAGCACCAAATGCAAACCAAGATGAATTATTGCTTTTGCTGTTGGAAGTAAGTTGATTTAGAGTTTCAATGGCGTTTAAATTTGTTTGATTTAATTAATATACTAGGTTGTTTAGCCACATATATTACTTTCATCATCAATATATCCAAAAAAGAGCTTCGAACCAAAAGTGGAGCACTACGAACTTGAAATGATAGGAAGTGCTCTTTATTGTGGAACTGAACAAATTATTATCAATACGAAATGGAAATCAAGATGAAGGACTCCATTGTTTGTTGGAATTGAATGAATTCATGTTATATGAGGTTCATGCGCATCATTTTTATATAAATATAGTCGTTAAAAAAGACAAAAGACTATTTCATGGTCATTGCATGAAAAATAGTCCTTCTAACGATGTGCGGAGCCTAATTAGCTTGTGGTGATAAGAAAGTCTCATTATTTCGGAATTAAACAACTTCACATTAGCACAAAATGCAAACCAAGATGAATTATTGCTTTCACTCATGGAAGTTAGTAGATTTACAGTTTCAATGGTGTTTAGATTTGATTGATTGAATTAATATTCTATTTTGTTTTGCCACATATGTTAATTTCATCATCAATGTATCAAAATGTGTTCTTGGAATCGAAATAGGAGCACTACTAACTAGAAATGATGAGAGGTACTCTTTATGTTGGAACTCAACCAATTATTATCAATACAAAAATCAAATCAAGATGGAGGACTCCATTATTTGCTGGGATTGAATGAATTCATATTATAGAATGTTGATGGGCATCATTTTTATAATCAATATAGTCGTTAATAAAGACACAAAAGATAATTTCATGGTCATTGTATGTAAAATAGTCCTTTTAACGACGAGCGGAGCCTAATTAGCTTGATGTGATAAGAAGGTCTAATTATTTAGCAATTAAACAACTTCACATTAGCACGAAATGCAAACCAAGATGAATGGTTGCACTTGCTGTTGGAAGTAAGCAGATTTAGAATTTCAATGGTGTTTAGATTTGTTTGATTTAATTAATATACTAGGTTGTTTAGCCACATATATTACTTTTATCATCAATATATCCAGAAAAGAGCTTCGAACCAAAAATTGGAGCACTGCTAACTACAAATGATGGGAGCTGCTCTTTTATTTTGGAACTCAACCAATAATTATCAATAAGAAATGCAAATCAAGATGAAGGACTCCATTATTGTTGGAATTGAATGAATTCATGCGATAGAAGGTTCATGGGCATCGTTTTCTAATAAATATAGTCCTTAAGAAGACAAAAGATAATTTCATGGTCGTTACATGAAAAAATAGTCCCTTCTAACGACTTGCGGAGCCTAATTAGCTTGAGGTGATAAGAAAGTCTCATTATTTAGGAATTAAACAACTTCACATTAGCACAAAATGCAAACCAAGATGAATTATTGCTTTCGCTGATGGAAGTTAGTAGATTTAGAGTTTCAATGGGTTTTTAGATTTGATTGATTGAGTTAATATTCTCTGTTGTTTTGCCCCATATGTTAATTTTATGATCAATGTATCAAAATGTGTTCTTAGAATCAAAAGAGGAGCACTGCTAACTAGAAATCATGAGAGGTACTCTTTATTTTGGAACTCAGCCAATTGTTATCAATAAGAAAAAGCAAATCAAGATGGAGGGCTCGACTATTTGTTGGAATTGAATTGAATGAATTTCATCTTATAGAAGTTTCATGGGCATCGATTTTAGAATAAATATAGTCATTAATAAAAGCACAAAAAATAATTTCATGGTCATTACATGAAAAATAGTCCTTGTAACGACGAGTGGAGCCTAATTAGCTTGAGGTGATAAGAAAGGCTCATTGTCTATGAATTAAACGACTTCACATTAGCACCAAATGCAAACCAAGATGAATTATTGCTTTTGCTATTGGAAGTAAGTAGATTTAGAGTTTCAATGGCGTTTAAATTTTTTTGATTTAATTAATATACTAGGTTGTTTAGCCACATATATTACTTTCATCATCAATATATCCAAAAAAGAGCTTCGAACCAAAAGTGGAGCACTACGAACATGAAATGATAGGAAGTGCTCTTTATTGTGGAACTAAACAAATTATTATCAATATGAAATGGAAATCAAGATGAAGGACTCCATTTTTTGTTGGAATTGAATAAATTCATGTTATATGAGGTTCATGGGCATCGTTTTTATAATAAAGATAGTCGTTAGAAAAGACAAAAGATTATTTCATGGTCATTGCATGAAAAATAGTCCTTCTAACGATGTGCGGAGCCTAATTAGCTTCTGGTGATAAGAAAGTCTCATTATTTCGGAATTAAACAACTTCACATTAGCACAAAATGCAAACCAAGATGAATGATTGCTTTCACTCATGGAAGTTAGTAGATTTACAGTTTCAATGGTGTTTAGATTTGATTGATTGAATTAATATTCTATTTTGTTTTGCCACATATGTTAATTTCGTCATCAATGTATCAAAATGTGTTCTTGGAATCGAAATAGGAGCACTACTAACTAGAAATGATGAGAGGTACTCTTTATGTTGGAACTCAACCAATTATTATCAATACAAAAATCAAATCAAGATGGAGGACTCCATTATTTGTTGGGATTGAATGAATTCATATTATAGAATGTTGATGGGCATCATTTTTATAATCAATATAGTCGTTAATAAAGACACAAAAGATAATTTCATGGTCATTGTATGTAAAATAGTCCTTTTAACGACGAGCGGAGCCTAATTAGCTTGATGTGATAAGAAGGTCTAATTATTTAGCAATTAAACAACTTCACATTAGCACGAAATGCAAACCAAGATGAATGGTTGCACTTGCTGTTGGAAGTAAGCAGATTTAGAATTTCAATGGTGTTTAGATTTGTTTGATTTAATTAATATACTAGGTTGTTTAGCCACATATATTACTTTTTATCATCAATATATCCAGAAAAGAGCTTCGAACCAAAAATTGGAGCACTGCTATCTACAAATGATGGGAGCTGCTCTTTATTTTGGAACTCAACCAATAATTATCAATAAGAAATGCAAATCAAGATGAAGGACTCCATTATTGTTGGAATTGAATGAATTCATGCGATAGAAGGTTCATGGGCATCGTTTTCTAATAAATATAGTCCTTAAGAAGACAAAAGATAATTTCATGGTCGTTACATGAAAAATAGTCCTTCTAACGACTTGCGGAGCCTAATTAGCTTGAGGTGATAAGAAAGTCTCATTATTTAGGAATTAAACAACTTCACATTAGCACAAAATGCAAACCAAGATGAATTATTGCTTTCGCTGATGGAAGTTAGTAGATTTAGAGTTTCAATGGTTTTTAGATTTGATTGATTGAGTTAATATTCTCTGTTGTTTTGCCCCATATGTTAATTTTATGATCAATGTATCAAAATGTGTTCTTAGAATCAAAAGAGGAGCACTGCTAACTAGAAATCATGAGAGGTACTCTTTATTTTGGAACTCAGCCAATTGTTATCAATAAGAAAAGCAAATCAAGATGGAGGGCTCGACTATTTGTTGGAATTGAATGAATTCATCTTATAGAAGTTTCATGGGCATCGATTTTAGAATAAATATAGTCATTAATAAAAGCACAAAAAATAATTTCATGGTCATTACATGAAAAATAGTCCTTGTAACGACGAGCGGAGCCTAATTAGCTTGAGGTGATAAGAAAGTCTCATTGTCTAGGAATTAAACGACTTCACATTAGCACCAAATGCAAACCAAGATGAATTATTGCTTTTGCTGTTGGAAGTAAGTAGATTTAGAGTTTCAATGGCGTTTAAATTTGTTTGATTTAATTAATATACTAGGTTGTTTAGCCACATATATTACTTTCATCATCAATATATCCAAAAAAGAGCTTCGAACCAAAAGTGGAGCACTACGAACATGAAATGATAGGAAGTGCTCTTTATTGTGGAACTAAACAAATTATTATCAATTAGAAATGCAAATCAAGATGAAGGACTTCATTGTTTGTTGGAATTGAATGAATTCATGTTATATGAGGTTCATGGGCATCGTTTTTATAATAAATATAGTCGTTAAAAAAGACAAAAGACTATTTCATGGTCATTGCATGAAAAATAGTCCTTCTAACGATGTGCGGAGCCTAATTAGCTTGTGGTGATAAGAAAGACTCATTATTTCGGAATTAAACAACTTCACATTAGCACAAAATGCAAACCAAGATGAATTATTGCTTTCACTCATGGAATTTAGTAGATTTAGAGTTTCAATGGTGTTTAGATTTGATTGATTGAATTAATATTCTATTTTGTTTTGCCACATATGTTAATTTCATCATCAATGTATCAAAATGTGTTCTTGGAATCGAAATAGGAGCACTACTAACTAGAAATGATGAGAGGTACTCTTTATGTTGGAACTCAACCAATTATTATCAATACAAAAATCAAATCAAGATGGTGGACTCCACTATTTGCTGGGATTGAATGAATTCATATTATAGAAAGTTGATGGGCATCATTTTTATAATAAATATAGTCATTAATAAAGACACAAAAGATAATTTCATGGTCATTGTATGTAAAATAGTCCTTCTAACGACGAGCGGAGCCTAATTAGCTCGATGTGATAAGAAGGTCTAATTATTTAGCAATTAAACAACTTCACATTAGCACGAAATGCAAACCAAGATGAATGGTTGCACTTGCTGTTGGAAGTAAGCAGATTTAGAATATCAATGGTGTTTAGGTTTGTTTGATTTAATTAATATACTAGGTTGTTTAGCCACATATATTACTTTCATCATCAATATATCCAGAAAAGAGCTTCGAACCAAAAATTGGAGCACTGCTAACTACAAATGATGGGAGCTGGTCTTTATTTTGGAACTCAATCAATAATTATCAATAAGAAATGTAAATCAAGATGAAGGACTCCATTATTGTTGGAATTGAATGAATTCATGCGATAGAAGGTTCATGGGCATCGTTTTCTAATAAATATAGTCCTTAAGAAGACAATAGATAATTTCATGGTCGTTGCATGAAAAATAGTCCTTCTAACGACTTGCGGAGCCTAATTAGCTTGAGGTGATAAGAAAGTCTCATTATTTAGGAATTAAACAACTTCACATTAGCACAAAATGCAAGCAAAGATGAATTATTGCTTTCACTGATGGAATTTAGTAGATTTAGAGTTTCAATGGTTTTTAGAGTTGATTGATTGAATTAATATTCTCGGTTGTTTTGCCCCATATGTTAATTTCATGATCAATGTATCAAAATGTGTTCTTAGAATCAAAAGAGGAGCACTGCTAACTAGAAATCATGAGAGGTACTCTTTATTTTGGAACTCAGCCAATTGTTATCAATAAGAAAAGCAAATCAAGATGGAGGGCTCCATTATTTGTTGGAATTGAATGAATTCATCTTATAAAAGTTTCATGGGCATCTATTTTAGAATAAATATAGTCATTAATAAAAGCACAAAAAATAATTTCATGGTCATTACATGAAAAATAGTCCTTGTAACGACGAGCGGAGCTTAATTAGCTTGAGGTGATAAGAAAGTCTCATTGTCTAGGAATTAAACGACTTCACATTAGCACCAAATGCAAACCAAGATGAATTATTGCTTTTGCTATTGGAAGTAAGTAGATTTAGAGTTTCAATGGCGTTTAAATTTGTTTGATTTAATTAATATACTAGGTTGTTTAGCCACATATATTACTTTCATCATCAATATATCCAAAAAAGAGCTTCGAACCAAAAGTGGAGCACTACGAACTTGAAATGATAGGAAGTGCTCTTTATTCTGGAACTGAACAAATTATTATCAATATGAAATGGAAATCAAGATGAAGGACTCCATTGTTTGTTGGAATTGAATGAATTCATGTTATATGAGGTTCATGGGCATCGTTTTTATAATAAATATAGTCGTTAAAAAAGACAAAAGACTATTTCATGGTCATTGCATGAAAAATAGTCCTTCTAACGATGTGCGGAGCCTAATTAGCTTGTGGTGATAAGAAAGTCTCATTATTTCGGAATTAAACAACTTCACATTAGCACAAAATGCAAACCAAGATGAATTATTGCTTTCACTCATGGAAGTTAGTAGATTTAGAGTTTCAATGGTATTTAGATTTGATTGATTGAATTAATATTCTATTTTGTTTTCCCACATATGTTAATTTCATCATCAATGTATCAAAATGTGTTCTTGGAATCGAAATACGAGCACTACTAACTAGAAATGATGAGAGGTACTCTTTATGTTGGAACTCAACCAATTATTATTAATACGAAAATCAAATCAAGATGGAGGACTCCATTATTTGCTGGGATTGAATGAATTCATATTATAGAATGTTGATGGGCATCATTTTTATAATAAATATAGTCGTTAATAAAGACACAAAAGATGATTTCATGGTCATTGTATGTAAAATAGTCCTTTTAACGACGAGCGGAGCCTAATTAGCTTGGTGTGATAAGAAGGTCTAATTATTTTGCAATTAAACAACTTCACATTAGCACGAAATGCAAACCAAGATGAATGGTTGCACTTGCTGTTGGAAGTAAGCAGATTTAGAATATCAATGGTGTTTAGGTTTGTTTGATTTAATTAATATACTAGGTTGTTTAGCCACATATATTACTTTCATCATCAATATATCCAGAAAAGAGCTTCGAACCAAAAATTGGAGCACTGCTAACTACAAATGATGGGAGCTGCTCTTTATTTTGGAACTCAATCAATAATTATCAATAAGAAATGTAAATCAAGATGAAGGACTCCATTATTGTTGGAATTGAATGAATTCATGCGATAGAAGGTTCATGGGCATCGTTTTCTAATAAATATAGTCCTTAAGAAGACAATAGATAATTTCATGGTCGTTGCATGAAAAATAGTCCTTCTAACGACTTGCGGAGCCTAATTAGCTTGAGGTGATAAGAAAGTCTCATTATTTAGGAATTAAACAACTTCACATTAGCACAAAATGCAAGCAAAGATGAATTATTGCTTTCACTGATGGAATTTAGTAGATTTAGAGTTTCAATGGTTTTTAGAGTTGATTGATTGAATTAATATTCTCGGTTGTTTTGCCCCATATGTTAATTTCATGATCAATGTATCAAAATGTGTTCTTAGAATCAAAAGAGGAGCACTGCTAACTAGAAATCATGAGAGGTACTCTTTATTTTGGAACTCAGCCAATTGTTATCAATAAGAAAAGCAAATCAAGATGGAGGGCTCCATTATTTGTTGGAATTGAATGAATTCATCTTATAAAAGTTTCATGGGCATCTATTTTAGAATAAATATAGTCATTAATAAAAGCACAAAAAATAATTTCATGGTCATTACATGAAAAATAGTCCTTGTAACGACGAGCGGAGCTTAATTAGCTTGAGGTGATAAGAAAGTCTCATTGTCTAGGAATTAAACGACTTCACATTAGCACCAAATGCAAACCAAGATGAATTATTGCTTTTGCTGTTGGAAGTAAGTAGATTTAGAGTTTCAATGGCGTTTAAATTTGTTTGATTTAATTAATATACTAGGTTGTTTAGCCACATATATTACTTTCATCATCAATATATCCAAAAAAGAGCTTCGAACCAAAAGTGGAGCACTACGAACTTGAAATGATAGGAAGTGCTCTTTATTCTGGAACTGAACAAATTATTATCAATATGAAATGGAAATCAAGATGAAGGACTCCATTGTTTGTTGGAATTGAATGAATTCATGTTATATGAGGGTTCATGGGCATCGTTTTTATAATAAATATAGTCGTTAAAAAAGACAAAAGACTATTTCATGGTCATTGCATGAAAAATAGTCCTTCTAACGATGTGCGGAGCCTAATTAGCTTGTGGTGATAAGAAAGTCTCATTATTTCGGAATTAAACAACTTCACATTAGCACAAAATGCAAACCAAGATGAATTATTGCTTTCACTCATGGAAGTTAGTAGATTTAGAGTTTCAATGGTATTTAGATTTGATTGATTGAATTAATATTCTATTTTGTTTTCCCACATATGTTAATTTCATCATCAATGTATCAAAATGTGTTCTTGGAATCGAAATACGAGCACTACTAACTAGAAATGATGAGAGGTACTCTTTATATTGGAACTCAACCAATTATTATCAATACGAAAATCAAATCAAGATGGAGGACTCCATTATTTGTTGGGATTGAATGAATTCATATTATAGAATGTTGATGGGCATCATTTTTATAATAAATATAGTCGTTAATAAAGACACAAAAGATGATTTCATGGCCATTGTATGTAAAATAGTCCTTTTAACGACGAGCGGAGCCTAATTAGCTTGGTGTGATAAGAAGGTCTAATTATTTTGCAATTAAACAACTTCACATTAGCACGAAATGCAAACCAAGATGAATGGTTGCACTTGCTGTTGGAAGTAAGCAGATTTAGAATTTCAATGGTGTTTAGATTTGTTTGATTTAATTAATATACTAGGTTGTTTAGCCACATATATTACTTTCATCATCAATATATCCAGAAAAGAGCTTCGAACCAAAAATTGGAGCACTGCTAACTACAAATGATGGGAGCTGCTCTTTATTTTGGAACTCAACCAATAATTATCAATAAGAAATGCAAATCAAGATGAAGGACTCCATTATTGTTGGAATTGAATGAATTCATGCGATAGAAGGTTCATGGGCATCGTTTTCTAATAAATATAGTCCTTAAGAAGACAATAGATAATTTCATGCTCGTTGCATGAAAAATAGTCCTTCTAACGACTTGCGGAGCCTAATTAGCTTGAGGTGATAAGAAAGTCTCATTATTTAGGAATTAAACAACTTCAGATTAGCACAAAATGCAAGCAAAGATGAATTATTGCTTTCACTGATGGAATTTAGTAGATTTAGAGTTTCAATGGTTTTTAGAGTTGATTGATTGAATTAATATTCTCGGTTGTTTTGCCCCATATGTTAATTTCATGATCAATGTATCAAAATGTGTTCTTAGAATCAAAAGAGGAGCACTGCTAACTAGAAATCATGAGAGGTACTCTTTATTTTGGAACTCAGCCAATTGTTATCAATAAGAAAAGCAAATCAAGATGGAGGGCTCCACTATTTGTTGGAATTGAATGAATTCATCTTATAGAAGTTTCATGGGCATCGATTTTAGAATAAATATAGTCATTAATAAAAGCACAAAAAATAATTTCATGGTCATTACATGAAAAATAGTCCTTGTAACGACGAGCGGAGCCTAATTAGCTTGAGGTGATAAGAAAGGCTCATTGTCTATGAATTAAACGACTTCACATTAGCACCAAATGCAAACCAAGATGAATTATTGCATTTGCTGTTGGAAGTAAGTAGATTTAGAGTTTCAATGGCGTTTAAATTTTTTTGATTTAATTAATATACTAGGTTGTTTAGCCACATATATTACTTTCATCATCAATATATCCAAAAAAGAGCTTCGAACCAAAAGTGGAGCACTACGAACTTGAAATGATAGGAAGTGCTCTTTATTGTGGAACTGAACAAATTATTATCAATACGAAATGGAAATCAAGATGAAGGACTCCATTGTTTGTTGGAATTGAATGAATTCATGTTATATGAGGTTCATGCGCATCATTTTTATATAAATATAGTCGTTAAAAAAGACAAAAGACTATTTCATGGTCATTGCATGAAAAATAGTCCTTCTAACGATGTGCGGAGCCTAATTAGCTTCTGGTGATAAGAAAGTCTCATTATTTCGGAATTAAACAACTTCACATTAGCACAAAATGCAAACCAAGATGAATTATTGCTTTCACTCATGGAAGTTAGTAGATTTACAGTTTCAATGGTGTTTAGATTTGATTGATTGAATTAATATTCTATTTTGTTTTGCCACATATGTTAATTTCATCATCAATGTATCAAAATGTGTTCTTGGAATCGAAATAGGAGCACTACTAACTAGAAATGATGAGAGGTACTCTTTATGTTGGAACTCAACCAATTATTATCAATACAAAAATCAAATCAAGATGGAGGACTCCATTATTTGTTGGGATTGAATGAATTCATATTATAGAATGTTGATGGGCATCATTTTTATAATCAATATAGTCGTTAATAAAGACACAAAAGATAATTTCATGGTCATTGTATGTAAAATAGTCCTTTTAACGACGAGCGGAGCCTAATTAGCTTGATGTGATAAGAAGGTCTAATTATTTAGCAATTAAACAACTTCACATTAGCACGAAATGCAAACCAAGATGAATGGTTGCACTTGCTGTTGGAAGTAAGCAGATTTAGAATTTCAATGGTGTTTAGATTTGTTTGATTTAATTAATATACTAGGTTGTTTAGCCACATATATTACTTTTATCATCAATATATCCAGAAAAGAGCTTCGAACCAAAAATTGGAGCACTGCTAACTACAAATGATGGGAGCTGCTCTTTATTTTGGAACTCAACCAATAATTATCAATAAGAAATGCAAATCAAGATGAAGGACTCCATTATTGTTGGAATTGAATGAATTCATGCGATAGAAGGTTCATGGGCATCGTTTTCTAATAAATATAGTCCTTAAGAAGACAAAAGATAATTTCATGGTCGTTACATGAAAAATAGTCCTTCTAACGACTTGCGGAGCCTAATTAGCTTGAGGTGATAAGAAAGTCTCATTATTTAGGAATTAAACAACTTCACATTAGCACAAAATGCAAACCAAGATGAATTATTGCTTTCGCTGATGGAAGTTAGTAGATTTAGAGTTTCAATGGTTTTTTAGATTTGATTGATTGAGTTAATATTCTCTGTTGTTTTGCCCCATATGTTAATTTTATGATCAATGTATCAAAATGTGTTCTTAGAATCAAAAGAGGAGCACTGCTAACTAGAAATCATGAGAGGTACTCTTTATTTTGGAACTCAGCCAATTGTTATCAATAAGAAAAGCAAATCAAGATGGAGGGCTCCACTATTTGTTGGAATTGAATGAATTCATCTTATAGAAGTTTCATGGGCATCGATTTTAGAATAAATATAGTCATTAATAAAAGCACAAAAAAAATAATTTCATGGTCATTACATGAAAAATAGTCCTTGTAACGACGAGCGGAGCCTAATTAGCTTGAGGTGATAAGAAAGGCTCATTGTCTATGAATTAAACGACTTCACATTAGCACCAAATGCAAACCAAGATGAATTATTGCTTTTGCTGTTGGAAGTAAGTAGATTTAGAGTTTCAATGGCGTTTAAATTTTTTTGATTTAATTAATATACTAGGTTGTTTAGCCACATATATTACTTTCATCATCAATATATCCAAAAAAGAGCTTCGAACCAAAAGTGGAGCACTACGAACATGAAATGATAGGAAGTGCTCTTTATTGTGGAACTAAACAAATTATTATCAATATGAAATGGAAATCAAGATGAAGGACTCCATTGTTTGTTGGAATTGAATGAATTCATGTTATATGAGGTTCATGGGCATCGTTTTTATAATAAATATAGTCGTTAGAAAAGACAAAAGACTATTTTATGGTCATTGCATGAAAAATAGTCCTTCTAACGATGTGCGGAGCCTAATTAGCTTCTGGTGATAAGAAAGTCTCATTATTTTGGAATTAAACAACTTCACATTAGCACAAAATGCAAACCAAGATGAATTATTGCTTTCACTCATGGAAGTTAGTAGATTTACAGTTTCAATGGTGTTTAGATTTGATTGATTGAATTAATATTCTATTTTGTTTTGCCACATATGTTAATTTCATCATCAATGTATCAAAATGTGTTCTTGGAATCGAAATAGGAGCACTACTAACTAGAAATGATGAGAGGTACTCTTTATGTTGGAACTCAACCAATTATTATCAATACAAAAATCAAATCAAGATGGAGGACTCCATTATTTGTTGGGATTGAATGAATTCATATTATAGAATGTTGATGGGCATCATTTTTATAATCAATATAGTCGTTAATAAAGACACAAAAGATAATTTCATGGTCATTGTATGTAAAATAGTCCTTTTAACGACGAGCGGAGCCTAATTAGCTTGATGTGATAAGAAGGTCTAATTATTTAGCAATTAAACAACTTCACATTAGCACGAAATGCAAACCAAGATGAATGGTTGCACTTGCTGTTGGAAGTAAGCAGATTTAGAATTTCAATGGTGTTTAGATTTGTTTGATTTAATTAATATACTAGGTTGTTTAGCTACATATATTACTTTTATCATCAATATATCCAGAAAAGAGCTTCGAACCAAAAATTGGAGCACTGCTAACTACAAATGATGGGAGCTGCTCTTTATTTTGGAACTCAACCAATAATTATCAATAAGAAATGCAAATCAAGATGAAGGACTCCATTATTGTTGGAATTGAATGAATTCATGCGATAGAAGGTTCATGGGCATCGTTTTCTAATAAATATAGTCCTTAAGAAGACAAAAGATAATTTCATGGTCGTTACATGAAAAATAGTCCTTCTAACGACTTGCGGAGCCTAATTAGCTTGAGGTGATAAGAAAGTCTCATTATTTAGGAATTAAACAACTTCACATTAGCACAAAATGCAAACCAAGATGAATTATTGCTTTCGCTGATGGAAGTTAGTAGATTTAGAGTTTCAATGGTTTTTAGATTTGATTGATTGAGTTAATATTCTCTGTTGTTTTGCCCCATATGTTAATTTTATGATCAATGTATCAAAATGTGTTCTTAGAATCAAAAGAGGAGCACTGCTAACTAGAAATCATGAGAGGTACTCTTTATTTTGGAACTCAGCCAATTGTTATCAATAAGAAAAGCAAATCAAGATGGAGGGCTCCACTATTTGTTGCAATTGAATGAATTCATCTTATAGAAGTTTCATGGGCATCGATTTTAGAATAAATATAGTCATTAATAAAAGCACAAAAAATAATTTCATGGTCATTACATGAAAAATAGTCCTTGTAACGACGAGCGGAGCCTAATTAGCTTGAGGTGATAAGAAAGTCTCATTGTCTAGGAATTAAACGACTTCACATTAGCACCAAATGCAAACCAAGATGAATTATTGCTTTTGCTGTTGGAAGTAAGTAGATTTAGAGTTTCAATGGCGTTTAAATTTGTTTGATTTAATTAATATACTAGGTTGTTTAGCCACATATATTACTTTCATTGTCAATATATCCAAATATGTGCTTTGAACCAAAAGTAGAGCACTGCTAACTAGAAATGATAGGAGGTGCTCTTTTTTGTCTCTGTTCTTTTGCCCCATATGTTAATTTCATGATCAATGTATCAAAATGTGTTCTTAGAATCAAAAGAGGAGCCCTGCTAACTAGAAATCATGAGAGGTACTCTTTATTTTGGAACTCAGCCAATTGTTATCAATAAGAAAAGCAAATCAAGATGGAGGGCTCCACTATTTGTTGGAATTGAATGAATTCATCTTATAGAAGTTTCATGGGCATCGGTTTTAGAATAAATATAGTCATTAGTAAAAGCACAAAAAATAATTTCATGGTCATTACATGAAAAATAGTCCTTGTAACGACGAGTGGAGCCTAATTAGCTTGAGGTGATATGAAAGTCTCATTGTCTAGGAATTAAACGACTTCACATTAGCACCAAATGCAAACCAAGATGAATTATTGCTTTTGCTGTTGGAAGTAAGTAGATTTAGAGTTTCAATGGCGTTTAAATTTGTTTGATTTAATTAATATACTAGGTTGTTTAGCCACATATATTACTTTCATTGTCAATATATCCAAATATGTGTGCTTTGAACCAAAAGTAGAGCACTGCTAACTAGAAATGATAGAGAGGTGCTCTTTTTTGTCTCTCTGTTCTTTTTGCCCCATATGTTAATTTCATGATCAATGTATCAAAATGTGTTCTTAGAATCAAAAGAGGAGCCCTGCTAACTAGAAATCATGAGAGGTACTCTTTATTTTGGAACTCAGCCAATTGTTATCAATAAGAAAAGCAAATCAAGATGGAGGGCTCCACTATTTGTTGGAATTGAATGAATTCATCTTATAGAAGTTTCATGGGCATCGGTTTTAGAATAAATATAGTCATTAGTAAAAGCACAAAAAATAATTTCATGGTCATTACATGAAAAATAGTCCTTGTAACGACGAGTGGAGCCTAATTAGCTTGAGGTGATATGAAAGTCTCATTGTCTAGGAATTAAACGACTTCACATTAGCACCAAATGCAAACCAAGATGAATTATTACTTTTGCTGTTGGAAGTAAGTAGATTTAGAGTTTCAATGGCGTTTAAATTTGTTTGATTTAATTAATATACTAGGTTGTTTAGTCACATATATTACTTTCATCGTCAATATATCCTAATATGTGCTTCGAACCAAAAGTAGAGCACTGCTAACTAGAAATGATACGAGGTGCTCTTTTTTGTGGAACTCAACCAATTATTATCAATTAGAAATGCAAATCAGGATGAAAAACTCCATTGTTTGTTGGAAATAAATGAATTCATGTTATGTGAGGTTCATGGGCATCGTTTTTATAATAAATATAGTGCTTAAAAAGACTAAAGACAATTACATGGGCATTGTATGAAAAATAGTCCTTCTAACGATGTGCGTAGCCTAATTAACTTGTGGTGATAAGAAAGTCTCATTATTTAGGAATTAAACAACTTCACATTAGCACAAAATGCAAACGAAGATGAATTATTGCTTTCACTCATGGAAGTTAGTAGATTTAGAGTTTCAATGGTATTTAGATTTGATTGATTGAATTAATATTCTAGGTTGTTTTGCCACATATATTAATTTCATCATCAATGTATCAAAATGTGTTCTTGGAATCGAAATAGGAGCACTGCTAACTAGAAATGATGAGAGGTACTCTTTATGTTGGAACTCAACCAATTATTATCAATACGAAAATCAAATCAAGATGGAGGACTCCACTATTTGCTGGGATTGAATGAATTCATATTATAGAATGTTGGTGGGCATCATTTTTATAATAAATATAGTCGTTAATAAAGACACAAAAGATAATTTCATGGTCATTGCATGAAAAATAGTCCTTCTAATGACGTGCAGAGCCTAATTAGCTTCAGGTGATAAGAAAGTCTCATTATTTAGGAATTAAACAACTTCACATTAGCACAAAATGCAAACCAAGATGAATTTTTTCTTTCACTCATGGAAGTTAGTAGATTTAGAGTTTCAATGGTTTTTAGATTTGATTGATGGAATTAATATTCTCGGTTGTTTTGCCCCATATGTTAATTTCATGATCAATGTATCAAAATGTGTTCTTAGAATAAAAAGAAGAGCACTGCTAACTAGAAATCAGGAGAGGTACTCTTTATTTTGGAACTCAGCCAATTGTTATCAATAAGAAAAGCAAATCAAGATGGAGGGCTCCACTATTTGTTGGAATTGAATGAATTCATCTTATAGAAGTTTCATGGGCATCGATTTTAGAATAAATATAGTCATTAATAAAAGCACATAAAATAATTTCATGGTCATTACATGAAAAATAGTCCTTGTAACGACGAGTGGAGCCTAATTAGCTTGAGGTGATAAGAAAGTCTCATTGACTAGGAATTAAACGACTTCACATTAGCACCAAATGCAAACCAAGATGAATTATTACTTTTGCTGTTGGAAGTAAGTAGATTTAGAGTTTCAATGGCGTTTAAATTTGTTTGATTTAATTAATATACTAGGTTGTTTAGTCACATATATTACTTTCATCGTCAATATATCCTAATATGTGCTTCGAACCAAAAGTAGAGCACTGCTAACTAGAAATGATACGAGGTGCTCTTTTTTGTGGAACTCAACCAATTATTATCAATTAGAAATGCAAATCAGGATGAAAAACTCCATTGTTTGTTGGAAATAAATGAATTCATGTTATGTGAGGTTCATGGGCATCGTTTTTATAATAAATATAGTGCTTAAAAAGACTAAAGACAATTACATGGGCATTGTATGAAAAATAGTCCTTCTAACGATGTGCGTAGCCTAATTAACTTGTGGTGATAAGAAAGTCTCATTATTTAGGAATTAAACAACTTCACATTAGCACAAAATGCAAACAAAGATGAATTATTGATTTCACTCATGGAAGTTAGTAGATTTAGAGTTTCAATGGTATTTAGATTTGATTGATTGAATTAATATTCTAGGTTGTTTTGCCACATATGTTAATTTCATCATCAATGTATTAAAATGTGTTCTTGGAATCGAAATAGGAGCACTGCTCACTAGAAATGATGAGAGGTACTCTTTATGTTGGAACTCAACCAATTATTATCAATACGAATCAAATCAAGATGGAGGACTCCACTATTTGCTGGGATTGAATGAATTCATATTATAGAATGTTGATGGGCATCATTTTTATAATAAATATAGTCGTTAATAAAGACACAAAAGATAATTTCATGGTCATTGCATGAAAAATAGTCCTTCAAATGACGTGCGGAGCCTAATTAGCTTCAGGTGATAAGAAAGTCTCATTATTTAGGAATTAAACAACTTCACATTAGCACAAAATGCAAACCAAGATGAATTTTTTCTTTCACTCATGGAAGTTAGTAGATTTAGAGTTTCAATGGTTTTTAGATTTGATTGATGGAATTAATATTCTCGGTTGTTTTGCCCCATATGTTAATTTCATGATCAATGTATCAAAATGTGTTCTTAGAATAAAAAGAAGAGCACTGCAAACTAGAAATCATGAGAGGTACTCTTTATTTTGGAACTCAGCCAATTGTTATCAATAAGAAAAGCAAATCTAGATGGAGGGCTCAACTATTTGTTGGAATTGAATGAATTCATCTTATAGAAGTTTCATGGGCATTGATTTTAGAATAAATATAGTCATTAATAAAAGCACGAAAAATAATTTCATGGTCATTACATGAAAAATAGTCCTTGTAACGACGAGCGGAGCCTAATTAGCTTGAGGTGATAACAAAGTCTCATTGTTTAGGAATTAAACTCCTTCACATTACCACAAAATGCAAACCAAGATGAATGATCGTTCTTGCTGTTGGAGGTAAGAAGATTTAGAGTTTCAATGGCATTTAAATTTGTTTGATTTAATTAATATACTAGGTTGTTTAGCCACATATATTACTTTCATCATCAATATATCCAAATATGTGCTTCGAACCAAAAGTAGAGCACTGCTAACTAGAAATGATAGGAGGTGCTCTTTTTTGTGGAACTCAACCAATTATTATCAATAAGAAATGCAAATCAAGATGAAGGACTCCATTGTTTGTTGGAATTGAATAAATTCATGTTATATGAGGTTCATGGGCATCGTTTTTATAATAAATATAGTTGTTAAAAAAAACTAAAGACAATTTCATGGTCATTGCATGAAAATTAGTCCTTCTAACGATGTGCGGAGCCTAATTAGCTTGTGGTGATAAGAAAGTCTCATTATTTAGGAATTAAACAACTTCACATTAGCACAAAATGCAAACCAAGATAAATTATTGCTTTCACTCATGGAAGTTAGTAGATTTAGAGTTTCAATGGTGTTTAGATTTGAGTGATTGTATTAATATTCTATGTTGTTTTGCCACATATGTTAATTTCATCATTAATGTATCAAAAAGTGTTATTGGAATCAAAATAGGAGCACCACTAACTAGAAATGATGGGAGGTACTCTTTATTTTGAAACTAAACCCATTATTATTAATACAAAAAGCAAATCAAGATGGATGAATCCACTATTTGTTGGAATTGTATGAATTCATGTTATATAAGGTTCATGGGCATCGATTTTATAATAAATATAGTCGTTAATAAAGGCACAAAAAATAATTTCATGTTCATTACATGAAAAATAGTCCTTGTAACGACGAGCGGAGCCTAATTAGCTTGTGGTGATGACAAAGTCTCATTGTTTAGGAATTAAACTACTTCACATTAGCACGAAATGCAAACCAAGATGAATTATTGCTTTTGCTGTTGGAAGTAAGTAGATTTAGAGTTTCAATGGTGTTTAGATTTGTTTGATTTAATTAATATACTAGGTTGTTTAGCCACATATATTACTTTCATCGTCAATATATCCAAATATGTGCCTCGAACCAAAAGTAGAGCACTGCCAACTAGAAATGATAAGAGGTGCTCTTTTTTATGGAACTCAACCAATTATTATCAATTAGAAATGCAAATCAAGATGAAGAACTCCATTTTTTGTTGGAATTGAATAAATTCATGTTATATGAGGTTCATGGGCATCGTTTTTATAATAAATATAGTAGTTAAAAATGACTAAAGACAATTTCATGGTCATTGCATGAAAAATAGTCCTTCTAACGATGTGCGGAGCCTAATTAGCTTGTGGTGATAAGAAAGTCTCATTATTTAGGAATTAAACAACTTCACATTAGCACAAAATGCAAACCAAGATGAATTATTGCTTTTACTCATGGAAGTTAGTAGATTTAGAGTTTCAATGGTGTTTAGATTTGATTGATTGAATTAATATTCTTGGTTGTTTTGCCACATATGTTAATTTCATCATCAATGTATCAAAATGTGTTCTTGGAATCAAAATAGGAGCACTGCTAACTAGAAATGATGAGAGGTACTCTTTATGTTGGAACTCAACCAATTATTATCAATATGAAAATCAAATCAAGATGGAGGACTCCACTATTTGCTGGAATTGAATGAATTTATATTATAGAATGTTGAAGGGCATCATTTTTATAATAAATATAGTCATTAATAAAGACACAAAAGATAATTTCATGGTCATTGCATGAAAAATAATCCTTCTAATGACGCACGGAGCCTAATTAGCTTGATGTGATAAGAAAGTCTAATTATTTAGCAATTAAACAACTTCACATTAGCACAAAATGCAAACCAAGATGAATGGTTGCACATGCTGTTAGAAGTAAGCAGATTTAGAGTTTCAATGGTGTTTAGATTTGTTTGATTTAATTAATATACTAGGTTGTTTAGCCACATATATTACTTTCATCATCAATATATCCAAAAAAGAGCTTCAAACCAAAAATTGGAGCACTGCTAACTACAAATGATGGGAGCTGCTCTTCATTTTGGAACTCAACCAATAATTATCAATAAGAAATGCAAATCAAGATGATGGACTCCATTATTGTTGGAATTGAATGAATTCTTGTGATAGAAGGTTCATGGGCATCGTTTTCTAATAAATATAGTCTTTAAAAAGACAAAAGATAATTTCATGGTCGTTGCATGAATAATAGTCCTTCTAACGACGTGCGGAGCCTAATTAGCTTGAGGTGATAAGAAAGTATCATTATTTAGGAATTAAACAACTTCACATTAGCACAAAATGCAAACCAAGATGAATTATTGCTTTCACTCATCGAAGTTAGTAGATTTAGAGTTTCAAAGGTTTTTAGATTTGATTGATTGAATTAATATTCTCGGTTGTTTTGCCCCATATGTTAATTCCATGATTAATGTATCAAAATGTGTTCTTAGAATCAAAAGAGGAGCACTGCTAACTAGAAATCATGAGAGGTACTCTTTATTTTGGAACTCAGCCAATTGTTATCAATAAGAACAGCAAATCAAGATGGAGGGCTCTACTATTTGTTGGAATTGAATGAATTCATCTTATAGAAGTTTCATGGGCATTAATTTTATAATAAATATGTCGTTAATAAAGGCACAAAAAATAATATCATGGTCATCACATGAAAAATAGTCCTTGTAACGACGAGCGGAGCCTAATTATCTTGAGGTGGTAAGAAAGTCTCATTGTCTAGGAATTAAACGACTTCACATTAGCACCAAAAGCAAACCAAGATGAATTATTGCTTTTGCTGTTGGAAGTATGTAGATTTAGAGTTTCAATGGCGTTTAAATTTGTTTGATTTAATTAATATACTAGGTTGTTTAGCCACATATATTACTTTCATCATCAATATATCCAAAAAAGAGCTTCGAACCAAAAGTGGAGCACTACGAACTTGAAATGATAGGAAGTTCTCTTTATTGTGGAACTAAACAAATTATTATCAATATGAAATGGAAATCAAGATGAAGGACTCCATTGTTTGTTGGAATTGAATGAATTCATGTTATATGAGGTTCATGGGCATCGTTTTTATGATAAATATTGTCGTTAAAAAAGACAAAAGGCAATTTCATGGTCATTGCATGAAAAATAGTCCTTCTAACAATGTGCGGAGCCTAATTAGCTTGTGGTGATAAGAAAGTCTCATTATTTAGGAATTAAACAACTTCACGTTAGCACAAAATGCAAACCAAGATGAATTATTGCTTTCACTCATGGAAGTTAGTAGATTTAGAGTTTCAACGGTATTTAGATTTGATAGATTGAATTAATATTCTAGGTTGTTTTGCCACATAAGTTAATTTCAGCATCAATGTATCAAAATGTGTTCTTGGAATCAAAATAGGAGTACTACTAACTAGAAATGATGAGAGGTACTCTTTATTTTGGAACTAAACCAATTATTATCGATACGAAAAGCAAATGAAGATGGAGGAATCCACTATTTGTTGGAATTGAATGAATTGATGTTATATAAGGATCATGGGCATCGATTTTATAATAAATATAGTCGTTAAAGGCTCAAAAAATAATTTCATGGTCATTACATGTAAAATAGTCCTTGTAACGATGAGCGGAGCCTAATTAGCTTGAGGTGATAACAAAGTCTCATTGTTTAGGAATTAAACTACTTCACATTAGCACGAAATGCAAACCAAGATGAATTATTCCTTTTGATGTTGGAAGTAAGTAGATTTAGAGTTTCAATGGTGTTTAGATTTGTTTGATTTAATTAATATACTAGGTTGTTTAGCCATATATATTACTTTCATCATCAATATATCGAGAAAAGAGCTTCAAACCAAAAATTGGAGCACTGCTAACTACAAATGATGGGAGATGCTCTTTATTTTGGAACTCAACAAATAATTATCAATAAGAAATGCAAAGCAAGATGATGGAGTCCATTATTGTTGGAATTGAATGAATTCATGTGATAGAAGGATCATGGGCATTGTTTTTCTAATAAATATAGTCGTTAAAAAGACAAAAGATAATTTCATGGTCGTTGCATGAAAAATAGTCCTTCTAACGATGTGCGGAGCCTAAAGTCTCATTATTTAGGATTTAAACAACTTCACATTAGCACAAAATAAAAATCAAGATGAATTATTGGTTTCACTCCTCGAAGTTTGTAGATGTAGAGTTTCAATGGTTTTTAGATTTGATGGATTCAATTAATATTCTCGGTTGTTTTGCCCCATATGTTAATTTTATAATTAATGTATCAAAATGTGTTCTTAGAATCAAAGGAGGAGCACTGCTAACTACAAATCATGAGAGGCACTCTTTATTTTGGAACTCAGCCAATTGTTATCAATAAGAAAAGCAAATCAAGATGGAGGGCTCCACTATTTGTTGGAATTGAATGAATTCATGTTATATAAGGTTCATGGGCATCAATTTTATAATAAATATAGTCATTAATAAAGACAAAAAAAATAATTTCATGGTCATTAGATGAAAAATAGTCCTTGTAACGACGAGCGGAACCTAATTAGCTTGAGGTGATAAGAAAGTCTCATTGTCTAGGAATTAAACGACTTCACATTAGCACCAAATGCAAACCAAGATGAATTATTGCTTTTGCTGTTGGAAGTAAGTAGATTTAGAGTTTCAATGGGGTTTAGATTTGTTTGATTTAATTAATATACTAGGTTGTTTAGCCACATATATTACTTTCATCGTCAATATATCCAAATATATGCTTAATAAGAAATGCAAATCAAGATGAAGGACTCCATTGTTTGTTGGAATTGAATGAATTCATGTTATATGAGTTTCATGGGCATTGTTTTTATAATAAATATAGTCGTTAAAAAAGACTAAAGACAATTTCATGGTCATTGCATGAAATATAGTCCTTCCAACGATGTGCGAAGCCTAATTAGCTTGTGGTAATAAGAAAGTTTCATTATTTTGGAATTAAACAACTTCACATTAGCACAAAATGCAAACCAAGATGAATTATTGCTTTCACTCATAGAAGTTAGTAGATTTAGAGTTTCGATGGTGTTTAGATTTGATTGATTGAATTAATATTCTAGGTGGTTTTGCCACATATGTTAACTTCATCATCAATGTATCAAAATGTGTTCTTGGAATAAAAATAGGAGCACTGCTAACTAGCAATGATGAGAGGTACTCTTTATGTTGGAACTCAACCAATTATTATCAATATGAAAATCAAATCAAGATGGAGGACTCCACTATTTGCTGGAATTGAATGAATTCATGTTATGGAATGTTGACGGGCATCATTTTTATAATAAATATAGTCGTTAATAAAGACACAAAAGATAGTTTCATGGTCATTGCATGAAAAATAGACCTTGTAACGACGAGCGGAGCCTAATTAGCTTGAGGTGATAAGAAAGTCTAATTGTCTAGGAATTAAACGACTTCACATTAGCACAAAATGCAAACCAAGATGAATTATTGCTTTTGCTGTTGGAAGTAAGTAGATTTAGAGTTTCAATGGCGTTTAGATTTGTTTGATTTAATTAATATACTAGGTTGTTTAGCCACATATATTACTTTCATCGTCAATATATCCAAATATGTGCTTCGAACCAAAAGTAGAGCAATGCTAACTAGAAATGATAAGAGGTGCTGTTTTTTGTGGAACTCAACCAATTATTATCAATAAGAAATGCAAATCAAGATGAAGGACTCCATTGTTTGTTGGAATTGAATGAATTCATGTTATATGAGGTTCATGGGCATCGTTTTTTATAATAAATATAGTCGTTAAAAAAGACTAAAGACAATTTCATGGTCATTGCATGAAAAATAGTCCTTCCAACGATGTGCGAAGCCTAATTAGCTTGTGGTAATAAGAAAGTCTCATTATTTTGGAATTAAACAACCTCACATTAGCACAAAATGCAAACCAAGATGAATTATTGCTTTCACTCATAGAAGTTAGTAGATTTAGAGTTTCAATGGTGTTTAGATTTGATTGATTGAATTAATATTTTAGGTTGTTTTGCCACATATGTTAATTTCATCATCAATTTATCAAAATGTTTTCTTGGAATCAAAATAGGAGCACTGCTAACTAGAAATGATGAGAGGTACTCTTTATGTTGGAACTCAACCAATTATTATCAATACGAAAATCAAATCAAGATGGAGGACTCCACTATTTGCTGGAATTGAATGAATTCATGTTATGGAATGTTGATGGGCATCATTTTTATAATAAATATAGTCGTTAATAAAGACACAAAAGATAATTTCATGGTCATTGCATGAAAAATAGACCTTGTAACGACGAGCGGAGCCTAATTAGCTTGAGGTGATAAGAAAGTCTCATTGTCTAGGAGTTAAATGACTTCACATTAGCACCAAATGCAAACCAAGATGAATTATTGCTTTGCTGTTGGAAGTAAGTAGATTTAGAGTTTCAATGGCGTTTAGATTTGTTTGATTTAATTAATATACTAGGTTGTTTAGCCACATATATTACTTTCATCGTCAATATATCCAAATATGTGCTTCGAACCAAAAGTAGAGCAATGCTAACTAGAAATGATAAGAGGTGCTCTTTTTTATGGAACTCAACCAATTATTATCAATAAGAAATGCAAATCAAGATGAAGGACTCCATTGTTTGTTGGAATTGAATGAATTCATGTTATATGAGGTTCATGGGCATCGTTTTTATAATAAATATAGTCGTTAAAAAAGACTAAAGACAATTTCATGGTCATTGCATGAAAAATAGTCCTTCCAACGATGTGCGAAGCCTAATTAGCTTGTGGTAATAAGAAAGTCTCATTATTTTGGAATTAAACAACCTCACATTAGCACAAAATGCAAACCAAGATGAATTATTGCTTTCACTCATAGAAGTTAGTAGATTTAGAGTTTCAATGGTGTTTAGATTTGATTGATTGAATTAATATTTTAGGTTGTTTTGCCACATATGTTAATTTCATCATCAATTTATCAAAATGTTTTCTTGGAATCAAAATAGGAGCACTGCTAACTAGAAATGATGAGAGGTACTCTTTATGTTGCAACTCAACCAATTATTATCAATACAAAAATCAAATCAAGATGGAGGACTCCACTATTTGCTGGAATTGAATGAATTCATGTTATGGAATGTTGATGGGCATCATTTTTATAATAAATATAGTCGTTAAGAAAGACACAAAAGATAATTTCATGGTCATTGCATGAAAAATAGACCTTGTAACGACGAGCGGAGCCTAATTAGCTTGAGGTGATAAGAAAGTCTCATTGTCTAGGAATTAAACGACTTCACATTAGCACCAAATGCAAACCAAGATGAATTATTGCTTTTGCTGTTGGAAGTAAGTAGATTTAGAGTTTCAATGGGGTTTAGATTTGTTTGATTTAATATACTAGGTTGTTTAGCCACATATATTACTTTCATCATCAATATATCCAAATATGTGCTTCGAACCAAAAGTAGAGCACTGCTAACTAGAAATGATAAGAGGTGCTCTTTTTTGTGGAACTCAACCAATTATTATCAATAAGAAATGCAAATCAAGATTAAGGACTCCATTGTTTGTTGGAATTGAATGAATTCATGTTATATGAGTTTCATGGGCATCGTTTTTATAATAAATATAGTCGTTAAAAAAGACTAAAGACAATTTCATGGTCATTGCATGAAAAATAGTCCTTCCAACGATGTGCGAAGCCTAATTAGCTTGTGGTAATAAGAAAGTCTCATTATTTTGGAATTAAACAACCTCACATTAGCACAAAATGCAAACCAAGATGAATTATTGCTTTCACTCATAGAAGTTAGTAGATTTAGAGTTTCGATGGTGTTTAGATTTGATTGATTGAATTAATATTCTAGGTGGTTTTTCCACATATGTTAACTTCATCATCAATGTATCAAAATGTGTTCTTGGAATCAAAATAGGAGCACTGCTAACAAGAAATGATGAGAGGTACTCTTTATGTTGGAACTCAACCAATTATTATCAATATGAAAATCAAATCAAGATGGAGGACTCCACTATTTGCTGGAATTGAATGAATTCATGTTATGGAATGTTGATGGGCATCATTTTTATAATAAATATAGTCGTTAAGAAAGACACAAAAGATAATTTCATGGTCATTGCATGAAAAATAGACCTTGTAACGACGAGCGGAGCCTAATTAGCTTGAGGTGATAAGAAAGTCTCATTGTCTAGGAATTAAACGACTTCACATTAGCACCAAATGCAAACCAAGATGAATTATTGCTTTTGCTGTTGGAAGTAAGTAGATTTAGAGTTTCAATGGGGTTTAGATTTGTTTGATTTAATTAATATACTAGGTTGTTTAGCCACATATATTACTTTCATCGTCAATATATCCAAATATGTGCTTCGAACCAAAAGTAGAGCACTGCTAACTAGAAATGATAAGAGGTGCTCTTTTTTGTGGAACTCAACCAATTATTATCAATAAGAAATGCAAATCAAGTTGAAAGACTCCATTGTTTGTTGGAATTGAATGAATTCATGTTATATGAGGTTCATGGGCATCATTTTTTTTATAATAAATATAGTCGTTAAAAAAGACTAAAGACAATTTCATGGTCATTGCATGAAAAATAGTCCTTCCAACGATGTGCGGAGCCTAATTAGCTTGTGGTAATAAGAAAGTCTCATTATTTTGGAATTAAACAACCTCACATTAGCACAAAATGCAAACCAAGATGAATTATTGCTTTCACTCATAGAAGTTAGTAGATTTAGAATTTCGATGGTGTTTAGATTTGATTGATTGAATTAATATATTCTAGGTGGTTTTTCCACATATGTTAACTTCATCATCAATGTATCAAAATGTGTTCTTGGAATCAAAATAGGAGCACTGCTAACTAGAAATGATGAGAGGTACTCTTTATGTTGGAACTCAACCAATTATTATCAATATGAAAATCAAATCAAGATGGAGGACTCCACTATTTGCTAGAATTGAATGAATTCATGTTATGGAATGTTGATGGGCATCATTTTTATAATAAATATAGTCGTTAATAAAGACATAAAAGTTAATTTCATGGTCATTGCATGAAAAATAGACCTTGTAACGATGAGCGGAGCCTAATTAGCTTGAGGTGATAAGAACGTCTCATTGTCTAGGAATTAAACAACTTCACATTAGCACCAAATGCAAACCAAGATGAATTATTGCTTTTGCTGTTGGAAGTAAGTAGATTTAGAGTTTCAATGGGGTTTAGATTTGTTTGATTTAATTAATATACTAGGTTGTTTAGCCACATATATTACTTTCATCGTCAATATATCCAAATATGTGGTTCGAACCAAAAGTAGAGCACTGCTAACTAGAAATGATAAGAGGTGCTCTTTTTTGTGGAACTCAACCAATTATTATCAATAAGAAATGCAAATCAAGATGAAGGACTCCATTGTTTGTTGGAATTGAATGAATTCATGTTATATGAGTTTCATGGGCATCGTTTTTATAATAAATATAGTCGTTAAAAAAGACTAAAGACAATTTCATGGTCATTGCATGAAAAATAGTCCTTCCAACGATGTGCGAAGCCTAATTAGCTTGTGGTAATAAGAAAGTCTCATTATTTTGGAATTAAACAACCTCACATTAGCACAAAATGCAAACCAAGATGAATTATTGCTTTCACTCATAGAAGTTAGTAGATTTAGAGTTTCGATGGTGTTTAGATTTGATTGATTGAATTAATATTCTAGTTGGTTTTGCCACATATGTTAACTTCATTTCATGGGCATCATTTTTATAGTAAATATAGTCGTTAATAAAGACACAAAAGATAATTTCATGGTCATTGCATGAAAAATAGTTTTTCTAATGACGAGCGGAGCCTAATTAGCTTGATGTGATAAGAAAGTCTAATTATTTAGCAATTAAACAACTTCACATTAGCACGAAATGCAAACCAAGATGAATGGTTGCTCTTGCTGTAGGAAGTAAGCAGATTTACAGTTTCAATGGTGTTTGAGATTTGTTTGATTTAATTAATAGACTAGATTGTTTAGCCACATATATTACTTTCATCATTAATATATCCAGAAAAGAGCTTCGAACCAAAAGTTGGAGCACTGCTAACTACCAATGATGGGAGCTGCTCTTTATTTTGGAACTCAACCAATAATTATCAAAAAGAAATGCAAATCAAGATGAAGCACTACATTATTGTTGGAATTGAATGAATTCATGTGATAGAAGGATCATGGGCATCGTTTTTCTAATAAATATAGTCGTTAAAAAGACAAAAGATAATTTCATGGTCGTTGCATGAAAAATAGTCCTTCTAACGACGTGCGGAGCCTAATAAGCTTAAGGTGATAAGAAAGTCTCATTATTTAGGAATTAAACAACTTCACATTGGCACAAAAAGCAAACCAAGATGAATTATTGCTTTCACTCATGGAAGTTACTAGATTTAGAGTTTCAATGGTTTTTAGATTTGATGGATTGAATTAATATTCTCGGTTGTTTTGCCCCATATGTTAATTTCATAATCAATGTATCAAAATGTGTTCTTAGAATCAAAAGAGGAGCACTGCTAATTAGAAATCATGAGAGGTACTCTTTATTTTGCAACTCAGCTAATTGTTATCAATAAGAAAAGCAAATCAAGATGGAGGGCTCCACTATTTGTTGGAATTGAATGAATTCATGTTATATAAGGTTCATGGGCATCGATTTTATAATAAATATAGTCGTTAATAAACGCAAAAAAAAAATAATTTCATGGTCACGACATGAAAAATAGTCCTTCTAACGACAAGCGGAGCCTATTTAGCTTGAGGTGATAACAAAGTCTCATTGTTTAGGAATTAAACTCCTTCACATTAGCATGAAATGCAAACCAAGATGAATGATTGCTCTTGCTGTTGGAAGTAAGTAGATTTAGAGTTTCAATGGTGTTTAAATTTGTTTGATTTAATTACTATACTAGGTTGTTTAGCCACATATATTACTTTCATCATCAATATATCCAAAAAAGAGCTTCGAACCAAAAGTGGAGCACTGCTAACCACAAATGATGGGAGCTGCTCTTTATTTTTGAACTCAACCAATAATTATCAATAAGAAATGCAAATCAAGATGAAGGACTACATTATTGTTGGAATTGAATGAATTCATGTGATAGAAGGATCATGGGCATCGTTTTTCTAATAAATATAGTTGTTAAAAAGACAAAAGATAATTTCATGGTCGTTGCATGAAAAATAGTCCTTCTAACGACGAACGGAGCCTAATTAGCTTAAGGTGATAAGAAAGTCTCATTATTTAGGAATTGAACAACTTCACATTAGCACAAAATGCTAACCAAGATGAATTATTGCTTTCACTCATGGAAGTTAGTAGATTTAGTGTTTCAATGGTTTTTAGATTTGATGGATTGAATTAATATTCTCGTTTGTTTTGCCCCATATGTTAATTTCATAATCAATGTATCAAAATGTGTTCTTAGAATCAAAAGAGGAGCATTGCTAACTAGAAATCATGAGAGGTACTCTTTATTTTGGAACTCAGCAAATTGTTATCAATAAGAAAATTAAATGAAGATGGAGGGCTCCACTATTTGTTGGAATTGAATGAATTCATGTGATAGAAGGTTCATGGGCATCGTTTTCTAATAAATATAGTCGTTAAAAAGACAAAAGATAATTTCATGGTCATTGCATGAGAAATAGTCCTTCTAACGACGAGTGGAGCCTAATTACCTTGATGTGATAAGAAAGTCTAATTATTTAGCAATTAAACAACTTCACATTAGCACGAAATGCAAACCAAGATGAATGATAAGAAATCCATTGTTTGTTGGAATTGAATGAATTCATGTTATATGAGGTTCATGGGCATCGTTTTTAATATATATAGTCGTTAACAAAACAAACGATAATTTCATGGTCAATGCATGAAAAATAGTCCTTCTAATGATGTGCGGAGCCTAATTAGCTTGTTGTGATAAGAAAGTCTCATTATTTAGGAATTAAACAACCTCACATTAGCACAATACGCAAACCAAGATGAATTATTGCTTTCACTCATAGAAGTTAGTAGATTTAGAGTTTCAATGGTGTTTAGATTTGATTGATTGAATTAATATTCTAGGTTGTTTTGCCACATATGTTAATTTCATCATCAATGTATCAAAATGTGTTCTTGGAATCAAAATAGGAGCACTGCTAACTAGAAATCATGATAGGTACTCTTTATGTTGGAACTCAACCAATTATTATCAATACAAAAGTCAAATCAAGATGGAGTACTCCAATATTTGCTGGAATTGAATGAATTCATCTTATAGAATGTTGATAGGCATCATTTTGCCACAAATGTTAATTTCATTATCAATGTCTCGAAATGTGTTCTTGGAATCAAAAGAGGAGCACTGCTAACTAGAAATGATGAGAGGTATTCTTTATTTTGGAACTCAACCAATTATTATCAACACGAAAATCAAATCAAGATGGAGGACTCCACTATTTGCTAGAATTGAATGAATTCATGTTATAGAATGTTGATGGGCATCATTTTTATAACAAATATAGTCGTTAATAAAGACACAAAAGATAATTTCATGGCCATTGCATGAAAAATAGCCCTTCTATCGACGAGCGGAGCCTAATTAGCTTGATGTGATAAGAAAGTCTAATTATTTAGCAATTAATGAACTTCACATTAGCACGAAATGCAAACTGAGATAAATGGTTGCTCTTGCTGTTGGAAGTAAGTAGATTTAGAGTTTTAATGGTGTTTAGATTTGTTTAATTTAATTAATATACTAGGTTGTTTAACCACATATATTGCTTTCATCATCAATATATCCAAAAAAGAGCTTCGAACCAAAAATTGGAGCACTGCTAACTACAAATGATGGGAGCTGTTCTTTATTTTGGAACTCAACCAATAATTATCGATAAGAAATGCAAATCAAGATGGACTCCATTATTGTTGGAATTGAATGAATTCATGTGATAGAAGGTTCATGGGCATCGTTTTTCTAATAAATATAGTCTTTAAAAAGACAAAAGATAATTTCATGGTCGTTGCATGAAAAATAGTCCTTCTAACGATGTGCGGAGCCTAATTAGCTTGAGGTGATAAGCAAGTCTCATTATTTAGGAATTAAACAACTTCACATTAGCACGAAATGCAAACCAAGATGAATTATTGCTTTTACTCATGGAAGTTAGTAGATTTAGAGTTTTAATGGTGTTTAGATTTGATTGATTGAATTAATATTCTACGTTGTTTTGCCACATATGTTCATTTCATCATGAATGTATCAAAATGTGTTCTTGGAATCAAAATAGGGGCACTGCTAACTAGAAATGATGAGAGGTACTCTTTATTTTGGAACTGCACAAATTATTATCAATACGAAAAGCAAATCAAGATGGAGGAATCCACTATTTGCTGGAATTGAATGAATTCATGTTATATAATGTTGATGGGCATGATTTTTATAACAAATATAGTCCTTAATAAAGACACAAAAGATAATTTCATGGCCATTGCATGAAAAATAGTCCCTCTAACGACGAGCGGAGCCTAATTAGCTTGATGTGATAAGAGAGTCTAATTATTTAGCAATTAAACCACTTCACATTAGCACGAAATGGAAGTAAGAAGATTTAGAATTTCAATGGTGTTTAGATTTGTTTGATTTAATTAATATACTAGGTTGTTTAGCCACATATATTACTTTCATCATCTATATATCCAAAAAAGAGCATCAAACCAAAAGTGGAGCACTGCTAACTAGAAATCATGGGAGCTGCTCTTTATTTTGGAACTCAACCAATAATTATCTATAACAAATGCAAATCGAGATGAAGGACTCCATTTTTTGTTGGAATTGAATGAATTCATGTTATAGAAGCTTCATGGGCATCGTTTTTCTAATTAAAAAAAGACAAAAGATAATTTCATGGTCATTGCATGAAAAATAGTCCTTCTAACGACGTGCGGAGCCTAATTAGCTTGAAGTGATAAGAAAGTCTCATTATTTAGGAATTAAACAACTTCACATTAGCACAAAATGCAAACCAAGATGAATTATTGCTTTCACTCATGAAAGTTAGTAGATTTAGAGTTTCAATGGTGTTTAGATTTGATTGATTGAATTAATATTCTAGGTTGTTTTGCCACATATGTTAATTTCATTATCAATGTATCAAAATGTGTTCTTGGAATCAAAATAGGAGCACTGCTAACTAGAAATCATGATAGGTACTCTTTATATTGGAACTCAACCAATTATTATCAATACAAAAATCAAATCAAGATGGAGTACTCCACTATTTGCTGGAATTGAATGAATTCATCTTATAGAATGTTGATGGGCATCATTTTGCCACATATGTTAATTTCATTATCAATGTCTCGAAATGTGTTCTTGGAATCAAAAGAGGAGCACTGCTAACTAGAAATGATGAGAGGTACTCTTTATTTTGGAACTCAACCAATTATTATCAATACGAAAAGCAAATCAAGATGGAGGAATCCACTATTTGTTAGAATTGAATGAATTCATCTTATAGGAGGTTCATGGGCATCGTTTTTATAATAAATATAGTCGTTAATAAAGACACAAAAGATAATTTCATGGTCATTACATGAAAAATAGTGCTTGTAACAACGAGCAGAGCATAATTAGCTTGAGGTGATAACAAACAAAGCCTCATTGTTTAGGAATTAAACAACTTCAGATTAGCACGAAATGGAAACCAAGGTGAATGATTGCTCTTGCTGTTGGAAGAAAGTAGATTTAGAGTTTCAATGGTGTTTAGATTTGTTTGATTTAATTAATATACTAGGTTGTTTAGCCACATATATTATTTTCATCATCAGTATATCCAAATAAGAGCTTCGAGCCAAAAGTAGAGCACTGCTAACTCCGAATGATAGGAGGTGCTCTTTTTTGTGGAACTCAACCAACTATTATCAATAAGAAATGCAAATCAAGATGAAGGACTCCATTGTTTGTTGGAATTGAATGAATTCATGTTATATGAGGTTCATGGGCATCGTTTTTATAATAAAGATAGTCGTTAAAAAAGACAAAAGATATTTTCATGGTCATTACTGGAAAAATAGTCCTTCTAATGACATGCGGAGCTTAATTAGCTTGAGGTGATAAGAAAGTCTCATTATTTAGGAATTAAACAACTTCACATTAGCACAAAATGCAAACCAAGATGAATTACTGCTTTCACTCATGGATATTAGTAGATTTAGAGTTTCAATGGTGTTTAGATTTGATTGATTGAATTAATATTCTAGGTTGTTTTGCCACATATGTTAATTTCATCATCAATGTATCAAAACTTGTTCTTGGAATCAAAATAGGAGCACTGCTAACTAGAAATGACGAGAGGTACTCTTTTATTTTGGAACTCAACCAATTATTATCGATACGAAAAGCAAAGCAAGATGAAGGACTCCACTATTTGCTGGAATTGAATGAATTCTTTTTATAGAATGTTGATGGGCATTTGTATATAATAAATATAGTTGTTAATAAAGACACAAAAGATAATTTCATGGTCATTGCATGAAAAATAGTACTTTTAATGATGAGCGGAGCCTAATTAGGTTGATGTGATAAGAAAGTCTCATTATTTAGCAATTAAACAACTTCACATTAGCACGAAATGCAAACTAAGATGAATGATTGCTTTTGCTAATGGATGTAAGAAGATTTAGAGTTTCAATGGTATTTAGATTTGTTTGATGTAATTAATATACTAGGTTGTTTAGCCACACATATTACTTTCATCATTAATATATCCAAAAAAGAGCTTCGAACCAAAAGTGGAGCACTGCTAACTAGAAATGAAGGGAGCTGCTCTTTATTTTGGAACTCAACCAATAATGATCAATAACAAATGCAAATCGAGATGAAGGATTCCATTTTTTGTTGGAATTGAATGAATTCATGTTATAAAAGCTTCATGGGCATCGTTTTTCTAATAAAAAAAAGACAAAAGATAATTTCATGGTCATTGCATGAAAAATAGTCCTTCTAACGACGTGCGGAGCCTAATTAGCTTGAGGTGAAAAAAAAGTCTCATTATTTAGGAATTAAACAACTTCACATTAGCACAAAATGCAAACCAAGATGAATTATTGCTTTCACTCATGGAAGTTAGTAGATTTAGAGTTTCAATGGTGTTTAGATTTGATTGATTGAATTAATATTCTACGTTGTTTTGCCCCATATGTTAATTTCATTATCAATGTATCGAAATGTGTTCTTGGAATCAAAAGAGGAGCACTGCTAACTAGAATTGATGAGAGGTACTCTTTATTTTGGAACTCAACCAATTATTATCAATACGAAAAGCAAATCATGATGGAGGACTTCACTATTTGGTGGAATTGAATGAATTCATGTTATAGAATGTTGATGGTCATTGTTTTTATAACAAAGACAGTCCTTAATAAAGACACAAAAGATAATTTCGTGGCCATTCCATGAAAAATAGTCCCTCTAACGACGAGCGGAGCCTAATTAGGTTGATGTGATAAGAAAGTCTAATTATTTAGCAATTAAACAACTTCACATTAGCACGAAATGCAAACCAAGATGAATGCTTGCTTTTGCTGATGGAAGTAAGAAGATTTAGAGTTTCAATGATATTTAGATTTGTTTGATGTAATTAATATACTAGGTTGTTTAGCCACACATATTACTTTCATCATTAATATATCCAAAAAAGCGCTTCGAACCAAAAGTGGAGCACTGCTAACTAGAAATGAAGGGAGCTGCTCTTTATTTTGGAACTCAACCAATAATGATCAATAACAAATGCAAATCGAGATGAAGGACTCCATTTTTTCTTAAAATTGAACGAATTCATGTTATAGAAGCTTCATGGGCATCGTTTTTCTAATAAAAAAAAGACAAAAGATAATTTCATGGTCATTGCATGAAAAATAGTCCTTCTAACGACGTGCGGAGCCTAACTAGCTTAAGGTGAAAAGAAAGTCTCATTATTTAGGAATTAAACAACTTCACATTAGCACAAAATGCAAACCAAGATGAGTTATTGCTTTCACTTATGGAAGTTAGTAGATTTAGAGTTTCAATGGTGTTTAGATTTGATTGATTGAATTAATATTCTACGTTGTTTTGCCCCATATGTTAATTTCATTATCAATGTATCGAAATGTGTTCTTGGAATCGAAAGAGGAGCACTGCTAACTAGAATTGATGAGAGGTACTCTTTATTTTGGAACTAAACCAATTATTATCAATACGAAAAGCAAATCATGATGGAGGACTTCACTATTTGGTGGAATTGAATGAATTCATGTCATAGAATGTTGATGGTCATTGTTTTTATAAAAAAGACAGTCCTTAATAAAGACACAAAAGATAATTTCGTGGCCATTCCATGACAAATAGTCCCTCTAACGACGAGCGGAGCCTAATTAGGTTGATGTGATAAGAAAGTCTAATTATTTAGCAATTAAACAACTTCACATTAGCACGAAATGCAAACCAAGATGACTGCTTGCTTTTGCTGATGGAAGTAAGAAGATTTAGAGTTTCAATGGTGTTTAAATTTGTTTCATTTAATTAATATACTAGGTTGTTTAGCCACATATATTACTTTCATCATCAATATATCCAAAAAAAAGCATCGAACCAAAAGTGGAGCACTGCTAACTAGAAATGAAGGGAGCTGCTCTTTATTTTGGAACTCAACCAATAATTATCAATAACAAATGCAAATCGAGATGAAGGACTCCATTGTTTGTTGGAATTGAATGAATTCATGTTATAGAAGCTTCATGGGCATCGTTTTTCTAATAAAAAAAAAGACAAAAGATAATTTCACGGTCATTGCATGAAAAATAGTCCTTCTAACGACGTGCGGAGCCTAATTAGCTTGAGCTGATAAGAAAGTCTCATTATTTAGGAATTAAACAACTTCACATTAGCACAAAATGCAAACCAAGTGAATTATTGCTTTCACTCATGGAAGTTAGTAGATTTAGAGTTTTGATGGTGTTTAGATTTGATTGATTGAATTAATATTCTACGTTGTTTTGCCACATATGTTAATTTCATCATCAATGTATCAAAATGTGTTCTTGGAATCAAAAGAGGAGCACTGCTAACTAGAAATGATGAGAGGTATTCTTTATTTTGGAACTAAGCCAATTATTATCAATACGAAAAGCAAATCAAGATGGAGGAATCCACTATCTGCTGGAATTGAATGAATTCATGTTATAGAATGTTGATGGGCATTGTTTTTATAACAAATATAGTCCTTAATAAAGACACAAGAGATAATTTCATGGCCCTTGCATGAAAAATAGTCCCTCTAACGACGAGCGGAGCCTAATTAGCTTGATGTGATGAGAAAGTCTAATTATTTAGGAATTAAACAACTTCACGTTAGCACGAAATGCAAACCAAGATGATTGCTTGCTTTTGCTGATGGAAGTAAGAAGATTTAGAGTTTCAATGGTGTTTAAATTTGTTTGATTTAAATAATATACTAGGTTGTTTAGCCACATATATTACTTTCATCATCAATATATCCAAAAAAAGCATCGAACCAAAAGTGGAGCACTACTAACTAGAAATCATGGGAGCTGCTCTTTATTTTGGAACTCAACCAATAATTATCAATAACAAATGCAAATCGAGTTGAAGGACTCCATTTTTTGTTGGAATTGAATGAATTCCTGTTATAGAAGCTTCATGGGCATCGTTTTTCTAATAAAAAAAAGACAAGATAATTTCATGGTCATTGCATGAAAAATAGTCCTTCTAACGATGTGCGTAGCCTAATCAGCTTAAGGTGATAAGAAAGTCTCATTATTTAGGGATCGAAAACAACTTCACATTAGCACAAAATGAAAAACCAAGATGAATTATTGGTTTCACTCAATTAAGTTAGTAGATTTAGAGCTTCAATGGTGTTTAGATTTGATTGATTGAATTAATAGGATTGGGCAACGTTGTTTTATAATAAATATAGAATATACTAGGTTGTTTAGCCACATATATTACTTTTCATCATCAATATATCCAAAAAAGAGCTTCGAACCAAAAGTGGAGTACTGCTAACTAGAAATGATGGGAGCTACTCTTTATTTTGGATCTTAACCAATAATTATCATTAGGAAATGCAAATCAAGATGAAGGACTCCATTATTTTTTGGAAATGAATGAATTCATGTTATAGAAGGTTCATGGGATCAATTTTCTAATAAATATAGTCGTTAAAAAAGACAAATGATACTTTCATGGTCATTGCAGGAAAAATAGCCCTTCTAATGACATGCAGAGCTGAATTAGCTTGAGGTGACAAGAAACTCTTATTATTTAGGAATTAAACAACTTCACATTAGCACAAAATGCAAACCAAGATGAATTATTGCTTTGACTCACGAATATTAGTAGATTTAGAGTTTCAATGGTGTTTAGATTTGATTGATTGAATTAATATTCTAGGTTGTTTTGCCACATATGTTAATTTCATGATCAATGTATCAAAACGTGTTCTTGGAATCAAAATAGGAGCACTGCTAACTAGAAATGAGGAGAGGTACTCTTTATTTTGGTACTCAACCAATTATTATCGATACGAAAAGCAAATCAAGATGGAGGACTCCACCATTTGCTGGAATTGAATGAATTCATGTTATAGAATGTTGATGGGCATCATTTATATAATAAATATAGTCGTTAATAAAGACACAAAAGATAATTTCATGGTCATTGCATGAAAAATAGTACTTCTAACAACGAGCGGAGCCTAATTAGGTTGATGTGATAAGAAAAGTCTCATTATTTAGCAATTAAACAACTTCACATTAGTATGAAATGCAAAATAAGATGAATGATTGCTTTTGCTGATGGATGTAAGAAGATTTAGAATTTCAATGGTATTTAGATTTGTTTGATATAATTAATATAATAGGTTGTTTACCCACACATATTACTTTCATCATTAATATATCCAAAAAAGAGCTTCGAACCAAAAGTGGAGCACTGCTAACTAGAAATGAAGGGAGTTGCTCTTTATTTTGGAACTGAACAAATAATTATCAATAACAAATGCAAATCGAGATGAAGGACTCCATTTTTTGTTGGAATTCAATGAATTCATGTTATAGAAGCTTCATGGGCATCGTTTTACTAATAAAAAAAAAGACAAAAGATAATTTCATGGTCATTGCATGAAAAATAGTCCTTCTAACGACGTGCAGAGCCTAATTAGCTTGAGGTGATAAGAAAGTCTCATTATTTAGGAATTAAACAACTTCACATTAGCACAAAATGCAAACCAAGATGAATTATTGGTTTCACTCATGGAAGTTAGTAGATTTAGAGTTTCAATGGTGTTTAGATTTGATCGATTGAATTAATATTCTACGTTGTTTTGCCCCATATGTTAATTTCATTATCAATGTATCAAAATGTGTTCTTGCAATTAAAAGAGGAGCACAGCTAACTAGAATTGATGAGAGGACTCTTTATTTTTGAACTCAACCAATTATTATCAATACGAAAAGCAAATCATGATGGAGGACTTCACTATTTGGTGGAATTGAATGAATTCATGTTATAGAATGTTGATGGCATTGTTTTTATAACAAATACAGTCCTTAATAAAGACACAAAAGATAATTTCATGGACATTCCATGAAAAATAGTCCCTTTAACGACGAGCGGAGCCTAATTAGGTTGATGTGATAAGAAAGTCTAATTATTTAGCAATTAAACAACTTCACATTAGCACGAAATGCAAACCAAGATGAATGCTTGCTTTTGCTGATGGAAGTAAGAAGATTTAGAGTTTCAATGGTGTTTAGATTTGTTCGATTTAATTAATATACTAGGATGTTTAGCCATATATATTACTTTCACCATCAATATATCCAAAAAAGAGCATCGAACCAAAAGTGGAGCACTGCTAACTAAAAATCATGGGAGCTGCTCTTTATTTTGGAAATCAACCAATAATTATCAATAACAAATGCAAATTGAGATGAAGGACTCCATTTTTTGTTGGAATTGAATGAATTCATGATATAGAAGCTTTATGGGCATCGTTTTTCTAATAAAAAAAAGACAAAAGATAATTTCATGGTCATTGCATGAAAAATAGTCCTTCTAACGATGTGCGTAGCCTAATCAGCTTAAGGTGATAAGAAAGTCTCATTATTTAGGAATTAAACAACTTCACATTAGCACAAAATGCAAACCAAGATGAATTATTGGTTTCACTCATGGAATTTAGTAGATTTAGAGCTTCAATGGTGTTTAGATTTGATTGATTGAATTAATATTCAACGTTGTTTTGCCCCATATGTTAATTTCATTATCAATGTATCGAAATGTGTTCTTGGAATCAAAAGAGGAGCACTGCTAACTAGAAATGATGAGAGGTACACTTTATTTTGGAACTCAACCAATTATTATCAATAGGAAAAGCAAATCAAGATGGAGGAATCCACTATTTGTTGGAATTGAATGACTTCATGTTATAGGAGGTTCATGGGCATCGTTTTTATAATAAATATAGTTGTTAATAAAGACACAAAAGATAATTTCATGGTCATTACATGAAAAATAGTCCTCGTAACAACGAGCAGAGCCTAATTAGCTTGAGGTGATAACAAAGCCTTATTGTTTAGGAATTAAACGACTTCAAATTAGCACGAAATGCAAACCAAGGTGAATGATTGCTTTTCGTTTGGAAGTAAGTAGATTTAGAATTTCAATGGTGTTTAGATTTGTTTGATTTAATTAATATACTAGGTTGTTTAGCCACATATATTATTTTCATCATCAGTATATCCAAATAAGAGCTTCGAGCCAAAAGTGGAGCACTGCTAACTCGAAATGATAGGAGGTGCTCTTTTTTGTGGAACTCAACCAACTATTATCAATAAGAAATGCAAATCAAGATGAAGGACTCCATTGTTTGTTGGAATTGAATGAATTCATGTTATATGAGGTTCATGGGCATCGTTTATAATAAATATAGTCCTTAATAAAGACACAAAAGATAATTTCATGGTCATTGCATGAAAAATAGTCCCTCTAACGATGAGTGGAGCTTAATTAGCTTGATGTGATTAGAAAGTCTAATTATTTAGCAATTAAAAAACTTCACATTAGCACAAAATGCAAACCAAGATGACTGATTGCTTTTGCTGATGGATGTAAGAAGATTTAGCATTTCAATGGTGTTTAGATTTGTTGGATTTAATTAATATACTAGGTTGTTTAGCCACATATATTACTTTCATCATCAATATATCCAAAAAAGAGCTTCGAACAAAAAGTGGAGTACTGCTAACTAGAAATGATGGGAGCTACTCTTTATTTTGGATCTTAACCAATAATTATCATTAGGAAATGCAAATCAAGATGAAGGACTCCATTATTTGTTGGGAATGAATGAATTCATGTTATAGAAGGTTCATGGGCTTCGATTTTCTAATAAATATAGTCGTTAAGAAAGACGAAATATATTTTCATGGTCATTGTAGGAGAAATAGTCCTTCTAATGACATGCGGAGCCTAATTAGCTTGAGGTGATAAGAAAGTCTCATTATTTAGGAATTAAACAACTTCATATTAGCACAAAATGCAAACCAAGATGAATTATTGCTTTCACTCATGGATATTAGTAGATTTAGAGTTTCAATGGTGTTTAGATTTGATTGATTGAATTAAATTCTAGGTTGTTTTGCCACATATGTTAATTTCATTATCAATATATCAAAATGTGTTCTTGGAATCAAAATAGGAGCACTGCTAACTAGAAATGATGAGAGGTACTCTTTATTTTCGAACTCAACCAATTATTATCAATACAAAAAGCAAATCAAGATGAAGGACTCCACTATTTGCTAGAATTGAATGAATTCATGTTATAGAGTGTTGATGGGCATCGTTTATATAATAAATATAGTCGTTAATAAAGACAAAAGTTAATTTCATGGTCATTGCATGAAAAATAGTACTTCTAACGACGAGCGGAGCCTAATTAGGTTGATGTGATAAGCAAGTCTCATTATTTAGCAATTGAACAACGTCACATTAGCACGAAATGCAAACTAAGATGAATGATTGCTTTTGCTGATGGATGTAAGAAGTTTTAGAGTTTCAATGGTATTTAGATTTGTTTGATGTAATTAATATACTAGGTTGTTTAGCAACACATATTACTTTCATCATTAATATATCCAAAAAAGAGCTTCGAACCAAAAGTGGAGCACTGCTAACTAGAAATGAAGGGAGCTGCTCTTTATTTTGGAACTCAACCAATAATTATCAATAACAAATGCAAATCGAGATGAAGGACTCCATTTTTTGTTGGAATTGAATGAATTCATGTTATAGAAGCTTCATGGGCATCGTTTTTCTAATAAAAAAAAGACAAAAGATAATTTCATGGTCATTGCATGAAAAATAGTCCTTGTTACAACAAGCAGAGCCTAATTAGCTTAAGGTGATAACAAAGCCTCATTGTTTAGGAATTAAACGACTTCAGATTAGCACAAAATGCAAACCAAGGTGAATGATTGCTCTTGCTGTTGGCAGTAAGTAGATTTAGAGTTTCAATAGTGTTTAGATTTGTTTGATTTAAATAATATACTAGGTTGTTTAGCCACATATATTATTTTCATCATCAGTATATCCAAATAAGAGCTTCGAGCCAAAAGTGGAGCACTGCTAACTCGAAATGATAGGATGTGCTCTTTTTTGTGGAACTCAACCAACTATTATCAATAAGAAATGCAAATCAAGACGAAGGACTCCATTATTTGTTGGAATTGAATGAATTCATGTTATAGAAGCTTCATGGGCATCGTTTTTCTAATAAATATAGTCGTTAAAAAAGACAAAACATATTTTCATGGTCATTGCATGAAAAATAGTCCTTCTAATGACGTGCGGAGCCTAATTAGCTTGAGGTGATGATAAAGTCTCATTATTTAGGAATTAAACAACTTCACATTAGCACGAAATGCAAACTAAGATGAATAATTGCTTTTGCTGATGGATGTAAGAATATTTAGAGTTTCAATGGTATTTATATTTGTTTGATGTAATTAATATACTAGGTTGTTTAGCCACACATATTACTTTCATCATTAATATATCCAAAAAAGAGCTTCGAACCAAAAGTGGAGGACTGCTAACTAGAAATGAAGGGAGCTGCTCTTTATTTTGGAACTCAACCAATAATTATCAATAACAAATGCAAATTGAGATGAAGGACTCCATTTTTTTGTTGGAATTGAATGAATTCATGTTATAGAAGCTTCATCGGCATCGTTTTTCTAATAAAAAAAAAAGACAAGATAATTTCATGGTCATTGCATGAAAAATAGTCCTTGTAACAACGAGCAGAGCCTAATTAGCTTGAGGTGATTACAAAGCCTCATTGTTTAGGAATTTAAACGACTTCAGATTAGCACAAAATGCATACCAAGGTGAATGATTGCTCTTGCTATTGGCATAGTAAGTAGATTTAGAGTTTCAATGGTGTTTAGATTTGTTTGATTTAATTAATATACTAGGTTGTTTAGCCCACATATATTATTTTTATCATCAGTATATCCAAATAAGAGCTTCGAGCCAAAAGTGGAGCACTGCCAACTCGAAATGATAGGAGGTGCTCTTTTTTGGGGAACTCAACCAACTATTATGAATAAGAAATGCAAATCAAGACGAAGGACTCTATTGTTTGTTGGAATTAAATGAATTCATGTTATAGAAGCTTCATGGGCATTGTTTTTCTAATAAATATAGTCGTTAAAAAAGACAAAAGATATTTTCATGGTCATTGCAGGAAAAATAGTCCTTCTAATGACGTGCGGAGCCTAATTAGCTTGAGGTGATGAGAAAGTCTCATTATTTAGGAATTAAACAACTTCACATTAGCACAAAATGCAAACCAAGATGAATTATTGCTTTCACTCATGCAAGTTTGTAGATTTAGAGTTTCAATGGTGTTTAGATTTGAATGATTGAATTAAATATAGTCGTTACTAAAGACACAAAAGATAATTTCATTGTCATTACATGGAAAATGGTCCCTCTAACAACGAGCGGAGCCTAATTAGCTTGATGTGATAAGAAAGTCAAATTAGTTAGCAATTAAACAACTTCACATTAGCACGAAATGCAAACCAAGATGAATGATTGCTCTTGCTATTGGAAGTAAGTAGATTTAGAGTTTCAATGGTGTTTAGATTTGTTTGATTTAATTAATATACTAGGTTGTTTAACCACATATATTACTTTCATCATCAATATATCCAAAAAAGAGCTTCGAACCAAAAGTGGAGGACTGCTAACAACAAATGATGGGCGCTGCTCTTTATTTTGGAACTCAACCAATAATTATCAATAACAAATGCAAATTAAGATGAAGGACTCCATTATTTGTTGGAATTGAATGAATTCATGTGATAGAAGGTTCATGGGCATCGTTTTTTCTAATAAATATAGTCGTTAAAAAAGACAAAACATAATTTTCATGGTCATTGCATGAAAAATAGTCCTTCTAACGACGAGCAGTGAGAACCTAATTAGCTCTTGATGTGATAAGAAAGTCTCATTATTTAGCAATTAAACAACTTCACATTAGCACGAAATGCAAACTAAGATGAATGATTGCTTTTGCTGATGGATGTAAGAAGATTTAGAGTTTCAATGGTATTTAGATTTGTTTGATGTAATTAATATACTAGGTTGTTTAGCAACACATATTACTTTCATCATTAATATATCCAAAAAAGAGCTTCGAACCAAAAGTGGAGGACTGCTAACTAGAAATGAAGGGAGCTGCTCTTTATTTTGGAACTCAACCAATAATTATCAATAACAAATGCAAATTGAGATGAAGGACTCCATTTTTTTGTTGGAATTGAATGAATTCATGTTATAGAAGCTTCATCGGCATCATTTTTCTAATAAAAAAAAAGACAAGATAATTTCATGGTCATTGCATGAAAAATAGTCCTTGTAACAACGAGCAGAGCCTAATTAGCTTGAGGTGATTACAAAGCCTCATTGTTTAGGAATTAAACGACTTCAGATTAGCACAAAATGCAAACCAAGGTGAATGATTGCTCTTGCTATTGGCAGTAAGTAGATTTAGAGTTTCAATGGTGTTTAGATTTGTTTGATTTAATTAATATACTAGGTTGTTTAGCCACATATATTATTTTTATCATCAGTATATCCAAATAAGAGCTTCGAGCCAAAAGTGGAGCACTGCCAACTCGAAATGATAGGAGGTGCTCCTTTTTGGGGAACTCAACCAACTATTATGAATAAGAAATGCAAATCAAGACGAAGGACTCTATTGTTTGTTGGAATTAAATGAATTCATGTTATAGAAGCTTCATGGGCATTGTTTTTCTAATAAATATAGTCGTTAAAAAAGACAAAAGATATTTTCATGGTCATTGCAGGAAAAATAGTCCTTCTAATGACGTGCGGAGCCTAATTAGCTTGAGGTGATGAGAAAGTCTCATTATTTAGGAATTAAACAACTTCACATTAGCACAAAATGCAAACCAAGATGAATTATTGCTTTCACTCATGCAAGTTTGTAGATTTAGAGTTTCAATGGTGTTTAGATTTGAATGATTGAATTAAATATAGTCGTTACTAAAGACACAAAAGATAATTTCATTGTCATTACATGGAAAATGGTCCCTCTAACAACGAGCGGAGCCTAATTAGCTTGATGTGATAAGAAAGTCAAATTAGTTAGCAATTAAACAACTTCACATTAGCACGAAATGCAAACCAAGATGAATGATTGCTCTTGCTATTGGAAGTAAGTAGATTTAGAGTTTCAATGGTGTTTAGATTTGTTTGATTTAATTAATTATACTAGGTTGTTAACCACATATATTACTTTCATCATCATTATATATCCAAAAAAAGAGCTTCGAACCAAAAGTGGAGGACTGCTAACAACAAATGATGGGTGCTGCTCTTTATTTTGGAACTCAACCAATAATTATCAATAACAAATGCAAATTAAGATGAAGGACTCCATTATTATTGGAATTGAATGAATTCATGTGATAGAAGGTTCATGGGCATCGTTTTTCTAATAAATATAGTCGTTAAAAAAGACAAAACATATTTTCATGGTCATTGCATGAAAAATAGTCCTTCTTATCTAACGACGAGCAGAACCTAATTAGCTTGATGTGAGAAGAAAGTCTC
>JBAPLH010000847.1:0-31329 GCA_037897445.1 Ceriops zippeliana
ACAAATGTTAACTAGTTTAAATTCCTAAATAATGAGAATTTCAAATCACGTCATGTTAATTAGGCTCCTCTTATTTTTACTAGGGACTATTTTTCATGCAATAACCTTGAAATTAACTTTTGTTTCTTTTTTAATAAATATATTCATTATGAAAAAAATGCCCGTGGACCATCAATTACATGAATTCATTCAATTTAACAAACAATGGTGTTCTTGATTTTTGAATTGCATTTCTTATTGATATTTAATTATAGCATTCAAAAAATAGAGAGTTTCTCCCATCATTTTTGGCTAGCAAGCCTCCTGTTTTGATTCCAAACACACTTTTTGATACATTCATCATGAAAAATAATAGATGTGGTTTAAAAAAAACCTAGTATATTCATTGAATCAGACAAATATATAAACCATTAAAACTCCAAATCTATTTAAATCGATCATCCAAAGGTGTCATTCATCATGGTTTGCATTTTGTACAAATGTTAACTAGTTTAAATCCTAAATAATGAGAATTTCTACTCACCTCATGTTAATTAGCCTACTCTTGTTCTTACCAGGACTATTTTTCATGCAAGGACCTTGAAATTAACTTTTGTTTCTTTTTTAATAAATATATTCATTATGAAAAAAATGCCCTGTGTGACCATCAATTACATGAATTCATTCAATTTAACAAACAATGGTGTTCTTGATTTTGAATTGCATTTCGTATTGATATTTAATTATAGAATTCAAAAACTAGAGAGTTTTCCTCCCATCATTTTTGGCTAGCAAGCCGCCTGTTTTGATCCCCAAACACACTTTTTGATACATTCATCATGAAATATAACTTATGTTGTTAAAGAACCTAGTATATACATTGAATCAAACAAGTATATACACCATTAAAAATCCAAATCTATTTAAATCCATCATCCAAAGGTGCCATTCATCATGGTTTGCATTTCGTACACAAATGTTAACTGGTTTAAATCCTAAATAATGAGAATTTCTACTCACCTCATGTTAATTAGCCTACTCTTGTTGTTACCAGGACTATTTTTCATGCAATAACCTTGAAATTAACTTTTGTGTCTTTCATAATAAGTATATTCATTATGAAAAAAAAATGCCCTTGGACCATTTATAAGATGAATTCATTCAATTTAACAAACAATGGAGTCCTTGATGTTGAATTACATTTCTTATTGATATTAATTGTTGAATTCACAAATAGAGAGAGTTCCTCGCATCATTTTTTTGCTAACAAGGCTCTTCTTTTTGATTCCAAAACACACTTTGTGATATATTCATCATGAAATATAACACATATGGCTAAACAACCTAGTATATTAATTGAATCAAACAAGTATATACACCATGAAAACTCCAAATCTATTTAAATCCATCAGCCAAAGGTGCCATTCATCATGGTTTGCATTTCGTACAAATGTTAACTGGTTTAATTAATTCCTAAATAATGAGAATTTCTAATCACCTCATGTTAATTAGGCAACTCTTGTTGTTTACCAGGACTATTTTTCATGCAAATAACCTTGAAATTAACTTTTATTTCTTTTCTTAATAAATATATTCATTATGAAAAAAATGCCTGTGGACCATCAATTACATGAATTCATTCAATTTTAACAAACAATTGAGTCCTTGATTTTGAATTGCATTTCTTATTGATATTAATTGTTGAATTCAAAAATTAGAGAGTTCCTCCCATCATTTTTGGTTAACAAGGCTCCTCCTCTTTTGATTCCAAACACACTTTTTTTATACATTAATCATGAAAAATAACACATGTGGGTTAAAAAACGCAGTATATTCATTGAATCAAACAAGTATATACACCATTAAAACTCCAAATCTATTTTAAATCCATCAACCAAAGGTGTCATTCATCGTGGTTTGCATTTTGTACAAATGTTAACTAGTTTAAATTCCTAAATAATGAGAATTTCTAATCACGTCATGTTAATTAGGCTACTCTTGTTTTTTACTAGGACTATTTTTCATGCAATAACCTTGAAATTAACTTTTGTTTCTTTTTTAATAAATATATTCATTATGAAAAAAAAATGCCCGTGGACCATCAATTACATGAATTCATTCAATTTAACAAACAATGGTGTTCTTGATTTTGAATTGCATTTCTTATTGATATTAATTATAGAATTCAAAAATAGAGAGTTTCTCCCATCATTTTTGGCTAGCAAGCCTCCTGTTTTGATTCCCAAACACACTTTTTGATACATTCATCATGAAAAATAATAGATGTGATTAAAAAACCTAGTATATTTATTGAATCAGAAAATATATAAACCATTAAAACTCCAAATCTATTTAAATCGATCATCCAAAGGTGTCATTCATCATGGTTTGCATTTTGTACAAATGTTAACTAGTTTAAATCCTAAATAATGAGAATTTCTACTCACCTCATGTTAATTAGCCTACTCTTGTTCTTACCAGGACTATTTTTCATGCAAGGACCTTGAAATTAACTTTTGTTTCTTTTTTAATAAATATATTCATTATGAAAAAAATGCCCGTGGACCATCAATTACATGAATTCATTCAATTTAACAAACAATGGTGTTCTTGATTTTGAATTGCATTTCGTATTGATATTAATTATAGAATTCAAAACTAGAGAGTTCCTCCCATCATTTTTGGCTAGCAAGCCTCCTTTTTTGATCCCAAACACACTTTTTGATACATTCATCATGAAATATAACATATGTGGTTAAAGAACCTAGTATATACATTGAATCAAACAAGTATATACACCATTAAAAATCCAAATCTATTTAAATCCATCATCCAAAGGTGCCATTCATCATGGTTTGCATTTCGTACAAATGTTAACTGGTTTAAATCCTAAATAATGAGAATTTCTACTCACCTCATGTTAATTAGCCTACTCTTGTTGTTACCAGGACTATTTTTCATGCAATAACCTTGAAATTAACTTTTGTGTCTTTCATAATAAGTATATTCATTATGAAAAAAATGCCCTTGGACCATTTATAAGATGAATTCATTCAATTTAACAAACAATGGAGTCCTTGATGTTGAATTACATTTCTTATTGATATTAATTGTTGAATTCACAAATAGAGAGTTCCTCGCATCATTTTTTTGCTAACATAAGGCTCTTCTTTTGATTCCAAAACACACTTTGTGATATATTCATCATGAAATATAACACATATGGCTAAACAACCTAGTATATTAATTGAATCAAACAAGTATATACACCATGAAAACTCCAAATCTATTTAAATCCATCAGCCAAAGGTGCCATTCATCATGGTTTGCATTTCGTACAAATGTTAACTGGTTTAATTCCTAAATAATGAGAATTTCTAATCACCTCATGTTAATTAGGCAACTCTTGTTGTTACCAGGACTATTTTTTCATGCAATAACCTTGAAATTAACTTTTGTTTCTTTTTTAATAAATATATTCATTATGAAAAAAAATGCCCGTGGACCATCAATTACATGAATTCATTCAATTTAACAAACAATGGTGTTCTTGATTTTGAATTGCATTTCTTATTGATATTAAATATAGAATTCAAAAATAGAGAGTTCCTCCCATCATTTTTGGATAGCAAGCCTCCTGTTTTGATTCCAAGCACACTTTTTGATACATTTATCATGAAAAATAGTAGATGTGGTTAAAAAACCTAGTATATTCATTGAATCAAACAAATATATATACACCATTAAAACTCCAAATCTATTTAAATCGATCATCCAAAGGTGTCATTCATCATGGTTTGCATTTTGTACAAATGTTAACTAGTTTAAATCCTAAATAATGAGAATTTCTACTCACCTCATGTTAATTAGGCTACTCTTGTTCTTACCAGGACTATTTTTCATGCAAGGACCTTGAAATTAACTTTTGTTTCTTTTTTAATAAATATATTCATTATGAAAAAAATGCCCGTGGACCATCAATTACATGAATTCATTCAATTTAACAAACAATGGTGTTCTTGATTTTGAATTGCATTTCTTATTGATATTAATTATAGAATTCAAAAATAGAGAGTTCCTCCCATCATTTTTGGCTAGCAAGCCTCCTGTTTTGATTCCAAACACACTTTTTGATACATTCATCATGAAAAATAATAGATGTGGTTAAAAAACCTAGTATATTCATTGAATCAGACAAATATATAAACCATTAAAACTCCAAATCTATTTAAATCGATCATCCAAAGGTGTCATTCATCATGGTTTGCATTTTGTACAAATGTTAACTAGTTTAAATCCTAAATAATGAGAATTTCTACTCACCTCATGTTAATTAGCCTACTCTTGTTCTTACCAGGACTATTTTTCATGCAAGGACCTTGAAATTAACTTTTGTTTCTTTTTTAATAAATATATTCATTATGAAAAAAAATGCCCGTGGACCATCAATTACATGAATTCATTCAATTTAACAAACAATGGTGTTCTTGATTTTGAATTGCATTTCGTATTGATATTAATTATAGAATTCAAAACTAGAGAGTTCCTCCCATCATTTTTGGCTAGCAAGCCGCCTGTTTTGATCCCAAACACACTTTTTGATACATTCATCATGAAATATAACGTATGTGGTTAAAGAACCTAGTATATACATTGAATCAAACAAGTATATACACCATTAAAAATCCAAATCTATTTAAATCCATCATCCAAAGGTGCCATTCATCATGGTTTGCATTTCGTACAAATGTTAACTGGTTTAAATCCTAAATAATGAGAATTTCTACTCACCTCATGTTAATTAGCCTACTCTTGTTGTTACCAGGACTATTTTTCATGCAATAACCTTGAAATTAACTTTTGTGTCTTTCATAATAAGTATATTCATTATGAAAAAAAATGCCCTTGGACCATTTATAAGATGAATTCATTCAATTTAACAAACAATGGAGTCCTTGATGTTGAATTACATTTCTTATTGATATTAATTGTTGAATTCACAAATAGAGAGTTCCTCGCATCATTTTTTTTGCTAACAAGGCTCTTCTTTTGATTCCAAAACACACTTTGTGATATATTCATCATGAAATATAACACATATGGCTAAAACAACCTAGTATATTAATTGAATCAAACAAGTATATACACCATGAAAACTCCAAATCTATTTAAATCCATCAGCCAAAGGTGCCATTCATCATGGTTTGCATTTCGTACAAATGTTAACTGGTTTAATTCCTAAATAATGAGAATTTCTAATCACCTCATGTTAATTAGGCAACTCTTGTTGTTACCAGGACTATTTTTCATGCAATAACCTTGAAATTAACTTTTTATTTCTTTTTTAATAAATATATTCATTATGAAAAAAAATGCCCGTGGACCATCAATTACATGAATTCATTCAATTTAACAAACAATGGTGTTCTTGATTTTGAATTGCATTTCTTATTGATATTAAATTATAGAATTCAAAAATAGAGAGTTCCTCCCATCATTTTTGGCTAGCAAGCCTCCTGTTTTTGATTCCAAACACACTTTTTTGATACATTCATCATGAAAAATAATAGATGTGGTTAAAAAACCTAGTATATTCATTGAATCAGACAAATATATAAACCATTAAAACTCCAAATCTATTTAAATCGATCATCCAAAGGTGTCATTCATCATGGTTTGCATTTTGTACAAATGTTAACTAGTTTTAAATCCTAAATAATGAGAATTTCTACTCACCTCATGTTAATTAGGCTACTCTTGTTCTTACCAGGACTATTTTTCATGCAAGGACCTTGAAATTAACTTTTGTTTCTTTTTTAATAAATATATTCATTATGAAAAAAAATGCCCGTGTGGACCATCAATTACATGAATTCATTCAATTTAACAAACAATGGTGTTCTTGATTTTGAATTGCATTTCTTATTGATATTAATTATAGAATTCAAAAACTAGAGAGTTCCTCCCATCATTTTTGGCTAGCAAGCCTCCTGTTTTTGATTCCAAACACACTTTTTTGATACATTCATCATGAAAAATAATAGATGTGGTTAAAAAAACCTAGTATATTCATTGAATCAAACAAGTATATAAACCATTAAAACTCCAAATCTATTTAAATCCATCATCCAAAGGTGTCATTCATCATGGTTTGCATTTTGTACAAATGTTAACTAGTTTAAATCCTAAATAATGAGAATTTCTACTCACCTCATGTTAATTAGCTACCTACTCTTGTTGTTACCAGGACTATTTTTCATGCAAGGACCTTGAAATTAACTTTTGTTTCTTTTTTAATAAATATATTCATTATGAAAAAAAATGCCCCGTGGACCATCAATTACATGAATTCATTCAATTTAACAAACAATGGTGTTCTTGATTTTGAATTGCATTTCTTATTGATATTAATTATAGAATTCAAAAATAGAGAGTTCCTCCCATCATTTTTGGCTAGCAAGCCTCCTTTTTTGATCCCAAACACACTTTTTGATACATTCATCATGAAATATAACATATGTGGTTAAACAACCTAGTATATACATTGAATCAAACAAGTATACACACCATTAAAATTCCAAATCTATTTAAATCCATCATCCAAAGGTGCCATTCATCATGGTTTGCATTTCGTACAAATGTTAACTGGTTTAAATCCTAAATAATGAGAATTTCTACTCACCTCATGTCAATTAGCCTGCTCTTGTTGTTACTAGGACTATCTTTCATGCAATAACATTCAAATTAACTTTTGTGTCTTTCATAATAAGTATATTCATTATGAAAAAAAATGCCCTTGGACCATTTATAAGATGAATTCATTCAATTTAACAAACAATGGAGTCCTTGATGTTGAATTACATTTCTTATTGATATTAATTGTTGAATTCACAAATAGAGAGTTCCTCCATCATTTTTTTTTTGTTAACAAGGCTCTTCTTTTGATTCCAAAACACACTTTTTGTGATATATTCATCATGAAATATAACACATATGGCTAAACAACCTAGTATATTAATTGAATCAAACAAGTATATACACCATGAAAACTCCAAATCTATTTAAATCCATCAGCCAAAAGGTGCCATTCATCATGGTTTGCATTTCGTACAAATGTTTAACTGGTTTTAATTCCTAAATAATGAGAATTTCTAATCACCTCATGTTAATTAGGCAACTCTTGTTGTTACCAGGACTATTTTTTCATGCAATAACCTTGAAATTAACTTTTTTTTTCTTTTTTAATAAATATATTCATTATGAAAAAAATGCCCGTGGACCATCAATTACATGAATTCATTCAATTTAACAAACAATGGTGTTCTTGATTTTGAATTGCATTTCTTATTGATATTAATTATAGAATTCAAAAATAGAGAGTTCCTCCCATCATTTTTGGCTAGCAAGCCTCCTGTTTTGATTCAAAAACACACTTTTTGATACATTTATCATGAAAAATAATAGATGTGGTTAAAAAACCTAGTATATTCATTGAATCAGACAAATATATAAACCATTAAAACTCCAAATCTATTTAAATCGATCATCCAAAGGTGTCATTCATCATGGTTTGCATTTTGTACAAATGTTAACTAGTTTAAATCCTAAATAATGAGAATTTCTACTCACCTCATGTTAATTAGGCTACTCTTGTTCTTACCAGGACTATTTTTCATGCAAGGACCTTGAAATTAACTTTTGTTTCTTTTTTAATAAATATATTCATTATGAAAAAAATGCCCGTGGACCATCAATTACATGAATTCATTCAATTTAACAAACAATGGTGTTCTTGATTTTGAATTGCATTTCTTATTGATATTAATTATAGAATTCAAAACTAGAGAGTTCCTCCCATCATTTTTGGCTAGCAAGCCTCCTTTTTTGATCCCAAACACACTTTTTGATACATTCATCATGAAATATAACGTATGTGGTTAAAAAACCTAGTATATACATTGAATCAAACAATATATACACCATTAAAAATCCAAATCTATTTAAATCCATCATCCAAAGGTGCCATTCATCATGGTTTGCATTTCGTACAAATGTTAACTGGTTTAAATCCTAAATAATGAGAATTTCTACTCACCTCATGTTAAATTAGCCTACTCTTGTTGTTACCAGGACTATTTTTCATGCAATAACCTTGAAATTAACTTTTTTGTGTCTTTCATAATAAGTATATTCATTATGAAAAAAAATGCCCTTGGACCATTTATAAGATGAATTCATTCAATTTAACAAACAATGGAGTCCTTGATGTTTGAATTACATTTCTTATTGATATTAATTGTTGAATTCACAAATAGAGAGTTCCTCGCATCATTTTTTTGTTAACAAGGCTCTTCTTTTGATTCCAAAACACACTTTGTGATATATTCATCATGAAATATAACACATATGGCTAAACAACCTAGTATATATTAATTGAATCAAACAAGTATATACACCATGAAAACTCCAAATCTATTTAAATCCATCAGCCAAAGGTGCCATTCATCATGGTTTGCATTTCGTACAAATGTTAACTGGTTTAATTCCTAAATAATGAGAATTTCTAATCACCTCATGTTAATTAGGCAACTCTTGTTGTTACCAGGACTATTTTTCATGCAATAACCTTGAAATTAACTTTTATTTCTTTTTTAATAAATATATTCATTATGAAAAAAATGCCCGTGGACCATCAATTACATGAATTCATTCAATTTAACAAACAATGGTGTTCTTGATTTTGAATTGCATTTCTTATTGATATTAAATATAGAATTCAAAAATAGAGAGTTCCTCCCATCATTTTTGGCTAGCAAGCCTCCTGTTTTGATTCCAAACACACTTTTTGATACATTTCATCATGAAAAATAATAGATGTGGTTAAAAAACCTAGTATATTTCATTGAATCATCAACAAATATATAAACCATTAAAACTCCAAATCTATTTAAATCGATCATCCAAAGGTGTCATTCATCATGGTTTGCATTTTGTACAAATGTTAACTAGTTTAAATCCTAAATAATGAGAATTTCTACTCACCTCATGTTAATTAGGCTACTCTCTTGTTCTTACCAGGACTATTTTTCATGCAAGGACCTTGAAATTAACTTTTGTTTCTTTTTTAATAAATATATTCATTATGAAAAAAATGCCCCGTGGACCATCAATTACATGAATTCATTCAATTTAACAAACAATGGTGTTCTTGATTTTGAATTGCATTTCTTATTGATATTAATAATTGTAGAATTCAAAAATAGAGAGTTCCTCCTCCCATCATTTTTTTGGCTAGCAAGCCTCCTTTTTTGATTCCCAAACACACTTTTTGATACATTTATCATGAAATATAACATATGTGGTTAAACAACCTAGTATATATACATTGAATCAAACAAGTATAGTATATACACCATTAAAAATCCAAATCTATTTAAAAATCCATCATCCAAAGGTGCCATTCATCATGGTTTGCATTTCGTACAAATGTTAACTGGTTTAATTCCTTAAATAATGAGAATTTCTAATCACCTCATGTTAATTAGGCCTACTCTTGTTGTTACAGGACTATTTTTCATGCAATAACCTTGAAATTAACTTTTGTTTCTTTTTTTTAATAAATATATTCATTATGAAAAAAATGCCCGTGGACCATCAATTACATGAATTCATTCAATTTAACAAACAATGGTGTTCTTGATTTTGAATTGCATTTCTTATTGATATTAATTATAGAATTCAAAAATAGAGAGTTCCTCCCATCATTTTTGGCTAGCAAGCCTCCTCTTTTTTGATTCCAAAACACACTTTTTGATACATTCATCATGAAAAATAATAATAGATGTGGTTAAAAAACCTAGTATATTCATTGAATCAGACAAATATATAAACCATTAAAACTCCAAATCTATTTAAATCGATCATCCAAAGGTGTCATTCATCATGGTTTGCATTTTGTACAAATGTTAACTAGTTTAAATCCTAAATAATGAGAATTTCTACTCACCTCATGTTAATTAGCCTACTCTTGTTTTATTACCAGGACTATTTTTCATGCAAGGACCTTGAAATTAACTTTTGTTTCTTTTTTAATAAATATATTCATTATGAAAAAAATGCCCGTGGACCATCAATTACATGAATTCATTCAATTTAACAAACAATGGTGTTCTTGATTTTGAATTGCATTTCTTATTGATATTAATTGTAGAATTCAAAAATAGAGTGTTTCTCCATCATTTTTGGCTAGCAAGCCTCCTTTTTTGATCCCAAACACACTTTTTGATACATTCATCATGAAATATAACATATGTGGTTAAACAAACTAGTATATACATTGAATCAAACAAGTATATACACCATTAAAAATCCAAATCTATTTAAATCCATCATCCAAAGGTGCCATTCATCATGGTTTGCATTTCGTACAAATGTTAACTGGTTTAAATCCTAAATAATGAGAATTTCTACTCACCTCATGTTAATTAGCCTACTCTTGTTGTTACCAGGACTATTTTTCATGCAATAACCTTCAAATTAACTTTTGTGTCTTTCATAATAAGTATATTCATTATGAAAAAAAATGCCCTTGGACCATTTATAAGATGAATTCATTCAATTTAACAAACAATGGAGTCCTTGATGTTGAATTACATTTCTTATTGATATTAATTGTTGAATTCACAAATAGAGAGTTCCTCGCATCATTTTTTTTGTTAACAAGGCTCTCTTCTTTTGATTCCAAAACACACTTTTTGTGATATATTCATCATGAAATATAACACATATATGGCTAAACAACCTAGTATATTAATTGAATCAAACAAGTATATACACCATGAAAACTCCAAATCTATTTAAATCCATCAGCCAAAGGTGCCATTCATCATGGTTTGGTTTTTCGTACAAATGTTAACTGGTTTAATTCCTAAATAATGAGAATTTCTAATCACCTCATGTTAATTAGGCAACTCTTGTTGTTACCAGGACTATTTTTCATGCAATAACCTTGAAATTAACTTTTTTTTATTTCTTTTTTAATAAATATATTCATTATGAAAAAAAATGCCCGTGGACCATCAATTACATGAATTCATTCAATTTAACAAACAATGGTGTTCTTGATTTTGAATTGCATTTCTTATTGATATTAAATATAGAATTCAAAAATAGAGAGTTCCTCCCATCATTTTTTGGCTAGCAAGCCTCCTGTTTTGATTCCAAACACACTTTTTGATACATTCATCATGAAAAAAGTAGATGTGTGGTTAAAAAACCTAGTATATTCATTGAATCAGACAAATATATAAACCATTAAAACTCCAAATCTATTTAAATCGATCATCCAAAGGTGTCATTCATCATGGTTTGCATTTTGTACAAATGTTAACTAGTTTAAATCCTAAATAATGAGAATTTCTACTCACCTCATGTTAATTAGCCTACTCTTGTTCTTACCCGGACTATTTTTCATGCAAGGACCTTGAAATTAACTTTTGTTTCTTTTTTAATAAATATATTCATTATGAAAAAAATGCCCGTGGACCATCAATTACATGAATTCATTCAATTTAACAAACAATGGTGTTCTTGATTTTGAATTGCATTTCTTATTGATATTAAATATAGAATTCAAAACTAGAGAGTTCCTACCATCATTTTTGGCTAGCAAGCCTCCTGTTTTGATTCCAAACACACTTTTTGATACATTTATCATGAAAAATAATAGATGTGGTTAAAAAACCTAGTATATTCATTGAATCATACAAATATATAAACCATTAAAACTCCAAATCTATTTAAATCAATCATCCAAAGGTGTCATTCATCATGGTTTGCATTTTGTACAAATGTTAACTAGTTTAAATCCTAAATAATGAGAATTTCGACTCACCTCATGTTAATTAGCCTACTCTTGTTGTTACCAGGACTATTTTTCATGCAAGGACCTTGAAATTAACTTTTGTTTCTTTTTTAATAAATATATTCATTATGAAAAAAAATGCCCGTGGACCATCAATTACATGAATTCATTCAATTTAACAAACAATGGTGTTCTTGATTTTGAATTGCATTTCTTATTGATATTAATTGTAGAATTCAAAAATATAGAGAGTTCCTCCCATCATTTTTGGCTAGCAAGCCTCCTTTTTTGATCCCAAACACACTTTTTGATACATTCATCATGAAATATAACATATGTGGTTAAACAACCTAGTATATACATTGAATCAAACAAGTATATACACCATTAAAATTCCAAATCTATTTAAATAAATCCATCATCCAAAGGTGCCATTCATCATGGTTTGCATTTCGTACAAATGTTAACTGATTTAAATCCTAAATAATGAGAATTTCTACTCACCTCATGTTAATTAGCCTATTCTTGTTGTTACCAGGACTATTTTTCATGCAATAACCTTGAAATTAACTTTTATTTCTTTTTTAATAAATATATTCATTATGAAAAAAAATGCCCGTGGACCATCAATTACATGAATTCATTCAATTTAACAAACAATGGTGTGTTCTTGATTTTGAATTGCATTTCTTATTGATATTAATTATAGAATTCAAAAATAGAGAGTTCCTCCCATCATTTTTTGGCTAGCAAGCCTCCTGTTTTGATTCCAAACACACTTTTTGATACATTCATCATGAAAAAATAATAGATGTGGTTAAAAAACCTAGTATATTCATTGAATCAGACACAAGTATATAAACCATTAAAACTCCAAATCTATTTAAATCGATCATCCAAAGGTGTCATTCATCATGGTTTGCATTTTGTACAAATGTTAACTAGTTTAAATCCTAAATAATGAGAATTTCTACTCACCTCATGTTAATTAGCCTACTCTTGTTGTTACCAGGACTATTTTTCATGCAAGGACCTTGAAATTAACTTTTGTTTCTTTTTTTTAATAAATATATTCATTATGAAAAAAATGCCCGTGGACCATCAATTACATGAATTCATTCAATTTAACAAACAATGGTGTTCTTGATTTTGAATTGCATTTCTTATTGATATTAATTGTAGAATTCAAAAATAGAGAGTTCCTCCCATCATTTTTGGCTAGCAAGCCTCCTTTTTTGATCCCAAACACACTTTTTGATACATTCATCATGAAATATAACATATGTGGTTAAAAACCTAGTATATACATTGAATCAAACAAGTATATACACCATTAAAAATCCAAATCTATTTAAATCCATCATCCAAAGGTGCCATTCATCATGGTTTGCATTTCGTACAAATGTTAACTGGTTTAAATCCTAAATAATGAGAATTTCTACTCACCTCATGTTAATTAGCCTACTCTTGTTGTTACCAGGACTATTTTTCATGCAATAACCTTCAAATTAACTTTTGTGTCTTTCATAATAAGTATATTCATTATGAAAAAAAATGCCCTTGGACCATTTATAAGATGAATTCATTCAATTTAACAAACAATGGAGTCCTTGATGTTGAATTACATTTCTTATTGATATTAATTGTTGAATTCACAAATAGAGAGTTCCTCGCATCATTTTTTTGTTAACAAGGCTCTTCTTTTGATTCCAAAACACACTTTGTGATATATTCATCATGAAATATAACACATATGGCTAAACAACCTAGTATATTAATTGAATCAAACAAGTATATACACCATGAAAACTCCAAATCTATTTAAATCCATCAGCCAAAGGTGCCATTCATCATGGTTTGCATTTCGTACAAATGTTAACTGGTTTAATTCCTAAATAATGAGAATTTCTAATCACCTCATGTTAATTAGGCAACTCTTGTTGTTACCAGGACTATTTTTCATGCAATAACCTTGAAATTAACTTTTATTTCTTTTTTAATAAATATATTCATTATGAAAAAAATGCCCGTGGACCATCAATTACATGAATTCATTCAATTTAACAAACAATGGTGTTCTTGATTTTGAATTGCATTTCTTATTGATATTAAATATAGAATTCAAAAATAGAGAGTTCCTCCCATCATTTTTGGCTAGCAAGCCTCCTGTTTTGATTCCAAACACACTTTTTGATACATTTATCATGAAAAATAATAGATGTGGTTAAAAAACCTAGTATATTCATTGAATCAGACAAATATATAAACCATTAAAACTCCAAATCTATTTAAATCGATCATCCAAAGGTGTCATTCATCATGGTTTGCATTTTGTACAAATGTTAACTAGTTTAAATCCTAAATAATGAGAATTTCTACTCACCTCATGTTAATTGGGATACTCTTGTTCTTACCCGGACTATTTTTCATGCAAGGACCTTGAAATTAACTTTTGTTTCTTTTTTAATAAATATATTCATTATGAAAAAAATGCCCGTGGACCATCAATTACATGAATTCATTCAATTTAACAAACAATGGTGTTCTTGATTTTGAATTGCATTTCTTATTGATATTAAATATAGAATTCAAAACTAGAGAGTTCCTACCATCATTTTTTGGCTAGCAAGGCTCCTGTTTTGATTCCAAAACACACACTTTTTGATACATTCATCATGAAAATATAATACATGTGGTTAAAAAAACCTAGTATATTCATTGAATCAAACAAGTATATACACCATTAAAACTCCAAATCTATTTAAATCCATCATCCAAAGTGTGTCATTCATCATGGTTTGCATTTTGTACAAATGTTAACTAGTTTAAATCCTAAATAATGAGAATTTCTACTCACCTCATGTTAATTAGCCTACTCTTGTTCTTACCAGGACTATTTTTCATGCAAGGACCTTGAAATTAAATTTTGTTTCTTTTTTAATAAATATATTCATTATGAAAAAAATGCCCGTAGACCATCAATTACATGAATTCATTCAATTTAACAAACAATGGTGTTCTTGATTTTGAATTGCATTTCTTATTGATATTAATTGTAGAATTCAAAAATAGAGAGTTCCTCCCATCATTTTTGGCTAGCAAGCCTCCTTTTTTGATCCCAAACACACTTTTTGATACATTCATCATGAAATATAACATATGTGGTTAAACAACCTAGTATATACATTGAATCAAACAAGTATATACACCATTAAAAATCCAAATCTATTTAAATCCATCATCCAAAGGTGCCATTCATCATGGTTTGCATTTCGTACAAATGTTAACTGGTTTAAATCCTAAATAATGAGAATTTCTACTCACCTCATGTTAATTAGCCTACTCTTGTTGTTACCAGGACTATTTTTCATGCAATAACCTTCAAATTAACTTTTGTGTCTTTCATAATAAGTATATTCATTATGAAAAAAATGCCCTTGGACCATTTATAAGATGAATTCATTCAATTTAACAAACAATGGAGTCCTTGATGTTGAATTACATTTCTTATTGATATTAATTGTTGAATTCACAAATAGAGAGTTCCTCGCATCATTTTTTTGTTAACAAGGCTCTTCTTTTGATTCCAAAACACACTTTGTGATATATTCATCATGAAAATATAACACATATGGCTAAAACAACCTAGTATATTAATTGAATCAAACAAGTATATACACCATGAAAACTCCAAATCTATTTAAATCCATCAGCCAAAGGTGCCATTCATCATGGTTTGCATTTCGTACAAATGTTAACTGGTTTAATTCCTAAATAATGAGAATTTCTAATCACCTCATGTTAATTAGGCAACTCTTGTTGTTACCATGACTATTTTTCATGCAATAACCTTGAAATTAACTTTTATTTCTTTTTTAATAAATATATTCATTATGAAAAAAAATGCCCGTGGACCATCAATTACATGAATTCATTCAATTTAACAAACAATGGTGTTCTTGATTTTGAATTGCATTTCTTATTGATATTAATTATAGAATTCAAAAATAGAGAGTTCCTCCCATCATTTTTGGCTAGCAAGCCTCCTGTTTTGATTCCAAACACACTTTTTGATACATTCATCATGAAAAATAATAGATGTGGTTAAAAAACCTAGTATATTCATTGAATCAGACAAATATATAAACCATTAAAACTCCAAATCTATTTAAATCGATCATCCAAAGGTGTCATTCATCATGGTTTGCATTTTGTACAAATGTTAACTAGTTTAAATCCTAAATAATGAGAATTTCTACTCACCTCATGTTAATTAGCCTACTCTTGTTCTTACCAGGACTATTTTTCATGCAAGGACCTTGAAATTAACTTTTGTTTCTTTTTTAATAAATATATTCATTATGAAAAAAATGCCCGTGGACCATCAATTACATGAATTCATTCAATTTAACAAACAATGGTGTTCTTGATTTTTGAATTGCATTTCTTATTGATATTAATTGTAGAATTCAAAAATAGAGTGTTTCTCCATCATTTTTGGCTAGCAAGCCTCCTTTTTTGATCCCAAACACACTTTTTGATACATTCATCATGAAATATAACATACTAGTATATACATTGAATCAAACAAGTATATACACCATTAAAAATCCAAATCTATTTAAATCCATCATCCAAAGGTGCCATTCATCATGGTTTGCATTTCGTACAAATGTTAACTGGTTTAAATCTTAAATAATGAGAATTTCTACTCACCTCATGTTAATTAGCCTACTCTTGTTGTTACCAGGACTATTTTTCATGCAATAACCTTGAAATTAACTTTTGTGTCTTTCATAATAAGTATATTCATTATGAAAAAAAATGCCCTTGGACCATTTATAAGATGAATTCATTCAATTTAACAAACAATGGAGTCCTTGATGTTGAATTACATTTCTTATTGATATTAATTGTTGAATTCACAAATAGAGAGTTCCTCGCATCATTTTTTTGTTAACAAGGCTCTTCTTTTGATTCCAAAACACACTTTGTGATATATTCATCATGAAATATAACACATATGGCTAAACAACCTAGTATATTAATTGAATCAAACAAGTATATACACCATGAAAACTCCAAATCTATTTAAATCCATCAGCCAAAGGTGCCATTCATCATGGTTTGCATTTCGTACAAATGTTAACTGGTTTAATTCCTAAATAATGAGAATTTCTAATCACCTCATGTTAATTAGGCAACTCTATTTGTTACCAGGACTATTTTTCATGCAATAACCTTGAAATTAACTTTTATTTCTTTTTTAATAAATATATTCATTATGAAAAAAATGCCCGTGGACCATCAATTACATGAATTCATTCAATTTAACAAACAATGGTGTTCTTGATTTTGAATTGCATTTCTTATTGATATTAATTATAGAATTTCAAAAATAGAGAGTTCCTCCCATCATTTTTTGGCTAGCAAGCCTCCTGTTTTGATTCCAAACACACTTTTTGATACATTTATCATGAAAAATAATAGATGTGGTTAAAAAACCTAGTATATTCATTGAATCAGACAAATATATAAACCATTAAAACTCCAAATCTATTTAAATCGATCATCCAAAAGGTGTCATTCATCATGGTTTGCATTTTGTACAAATGTTAACTAGTTTAAATCCTAAATAATGAGAATTTCTACTCACCTCATGTTAATTAGCCTACTCTTGTTCTTACCAGGACTATTTTTCATGCAAGGACCTTGAAATTAACTTTTGTTTCTTTTTTAATAAATATATTCATTATGAAAAAAATGCCCGTGGACCATCAATTACATGAATTCATTCAATTTAACAAACAATGGTGTTCTTGATTTTGAATTGCATTTCTTATTGATATTAATTGTAGAATTCAAAAATAGAGAGTTCCTCCCATCATTTTTGGCTAGCAAGCCTCCTTTTTTGATCCCAAACACACTTTTTGATACATTCATCATGAAATATAACATATGTGGTTAAAGAACCTAGTATATACATTGAATCAAACAAGTATATATACACCATTAAAAATCCAAATCTATTTAAATCCATCATCCAAAGGTGCCATTCATCATGGTTTGCATTTCGTACAAATGTTAACTGGTTTAAATCCTAAATAATGAGAATTTCTACTCACCTCATGTTAATTAGCCTACTCTTGTTGTTACCAGGACTATTTTTCATGCAATAACCTTGAAATTAACTTTTGTGTCTTTCATAATAAGTATATTCATTATGAAAAAAATGCCCTTGGACCATTTATGAGATGAATTCATTCAATTTAACAAACAATGGAGTCCTTGATGTTGAATTACATTTCTTATTGATATTAATTGTTGAATTCACAAAATAGAGAGTTCCTCGCATCATTTTTTTGCTAACAAGGCTCTTCTTTTGATTCCAAAAACACACTTTGTGATAATATTTATCATGAAATATAACACATATGGCTAAAAAACCTAGTATATTAATTGAATCAAACAAGTATATACACCATGAAAACTCCAAATCTATTTAAATCCATCAGCCAAAGGTGCCATTCATCATGGTTTGCATTTCGTACAAATGTTAACTGGTTTAATTCCAAATTATGAGAATTTCTAATCACCTCATGTTAATTAGGCAACTCTTGTTGTTACCAGGACTATTTTTCATGCAATAACCTTGAAATTAACTTTTGTTTCTTTTTTAATAACTATATTCATTATGAAAAAAATGCCCTGTGGACCATTAATTACATGAATTCATTCAATTTAACAAACAATGGAGTCCTTGATTTTGAATTGCATTTCTTATTGATATTAATTGTTGAATTCAAAATTAGAGAGTTCCTCCCATCATTTTTGGTTAACAAGGCTCCTCTTTTGATTCCAAAACACACTTTTTTATACATTAATCATGAAAAATATAACACATGTGGCTAAACAACGCAGTATATTAATTGAATCAAACAAGTATATACACCATTAAAAACTCCAAATCTATTTAAATCCATCAGCCCAAAAGTGTCATTCATCATGGTTTGCATTCTATACAAATGGTTAACTAGTTTTAATTCCTAAATAATGAGAATTTTCTAATCACCTCATGTTAATTAGGCTCCTCTTGTTTTTACCAGGACTATTTTTCATGCAATAACCTTGAAATTAACTTTTTTTTCTTTTTTAATAAATATATTCATTATGAAAAAAAATGCCCGTGGACCATCAATTACATGAATTCATTCAATTTAACAAACAATGGTGTTCTTGATTTTGAATTGCATTTCTTATTGATATTAATTATAGAATTCAAAAATAGAGAGTTCCTCCCATCATTTTTGGCTAGCAAGCCTCCTGTTTTGATTCCAAACACACTTTTTGATACATTCATCATGAAAAATAATAGATGATGTGGTTAAAAAACCTAGTATATTCATTGAATCATACAAATATATAAACCATTAAAACTCCAAATCTATTTAAATCAATCATCCAAAGGTGTCATTCATCATGGTTTGCATTTTGTACAAATGTTAACTAGTTTAAATCCTAAATAATGAGAATTTCTACTCACCTCATGTTAATTAGCCTACTCTTGTTGTTACCAGGACTATTTTTCATGCAAGGACCTTGAAATTAACTTTTGTTTCTTTTTTAATAAATATATTCATTATGAAAAAAATGCCCGTAGACCATCAATTACATGAATTCATTCAATTTAACAAACAATGGTGTTCTTGATTTTGAATTGCATTTCTTATTGATATTAATTGTAGAATTCAAAAATAGAGAGTTCCTCCCATCATTTTTGGCTAGCAAGCCTCCTTTTTTGATCCCAAACACACTTTTTGATACATTCATCATGAAATATAACCTATGTGGTTAAACAACCTAGTATATACATTGAATCAAACAAGTATATACACCATTAAAAATCCAAATCTATTTAAATCCATCATCCAAAGGTGCCATTCATCATGGTTTGCATTTCGTACAAATGTTAACTGGTTTAAGTCCTAAATAATGAGAATTTCTACTCACCTCATGTTAATTAGCCTACTCTTGTTGTTACCAGCACTATTTTTCATGCAATAACCTTCAAATTAACTTTTGTGTCTTTCATAATAAGTATATTCATTATGAAAAAAAATGCCCTTGGACCATTTATAAGATGAATTCATTCAATTTAACAAACAATGGAGTCCTTGATGTTGAATTACATTTCTTATTGATATTAATTGTTGAATTCACAAATAGAGAGTTCCTCGCATCATTTTTTTGCTAACAAGGCTCTTCTTTTGATTCCAAAACACACTTTGTGATATATTTCATCATGAAATATAACACATATGGCTAAAAAACCTAGTATATTAATTGAATCAAACAAGTATATACACCATGAAAACTCCAAATCTATTTAAATCCATCAGCCAAAGGTGCCATTCATCATGGTTTGCATTTCGTACAAATGTTAACTGGTTTAATTCCAACATTATGAGAATTTCTAATCACCTCATGTTAATTAGGCAACTCTTGTTGTTACCAGGACTATTTTTCATGCAATAACCTTGAAATTAACTTTTGTTTCATTCTTAATAACTATATTCATTATGAAGAAAATGCCTGTGCTCCATCAATTACATGAATTCATTCAATTTAACAAACAATTGAGTCCTTGATTTTGAATTGCATTTCTTATTGATATTAATTGTTGAATTCAAAATTAGAGAGTTCCTCCCATCATTTTTGGTTAACAAGGCTCCTCTTTTGATTCCAAACACACTTCTTTATACATTAATCATGAAATATAACACATGTGGCTAAACTACGCAGTATATTAATTGAATCAAACAAGTATATACATGATTAAAACTCCAAATCTATTTAAATCCATCAGCCCAAAGTGTCATTCATCATGGTTTGCATTCTATACAAATGGTAACTAGTTTAATTCCTAAATAATGAGAATTTCTAATCACGTCATGTTAATTAGGCTCCTCTTATTTTTACTAGGACTATTTTTCATGCAATAACCTTGAAATTAACATTTGTTTCTTTTTTAATAAATATATTCATTATGAAAAAAATGCCCGTGGACCATCAATTACATGAATTCATTCAATTTAACAAACAATGGTGTTCTTGATTTTGAATTGCATTTCTTATTGATATTAAATATAGAATTCAAAACTAGAGAGTTCCTACCATCATTTTTGGCTAGCAAGCCTCCTGTTTTGATTCCAAACACACTTTTTGATACATTTATCATGAAAAATAATAGATGTGGTTAAAAAACCTAGTATATTCATTGAATCATACAAATATATAAACCATTAAAACTCCAAATCTATTTAAATCGATCATCCAAAGGTGTCATTCATCATGGTTTGCATTTTGTACAAATGTTAACTAGTTTAAACCCTAAATAATGAGAATTTCTACTCACCTCATGTTAATTAGCCTACTCTTGTTCTTACCAGGACTATTTTTCATGCAAGGACCTTGAAATTAACTTTTGTTTCTTTTTTAATAAATATATTCATTATGAAAAAAATGCCCGTGGACCATCAATTACATGAATTCATTCAATTTAACAAACCATGGTGTTCTTGACTTTGAATTGCATTTCTTATTGATATTAATTGTAGAATTCAAAAATAGAGAGTTCCTCCCATCATTTTTGGCTAGCAAGCCTCCTTTTTTGATCCCAAACACACTTTTTGATACATTCATCATGAAATATAACATATGTGGTTAAACAACCTAGTATATACATTGAATCAAACAAGTATATACACCATGAAAACTCCAAATCTATTTAAATCCATCAGCCAAAGGTGCCATTCATCATGGTTTGCATTTCATACAAATGTTAACTGGTTTAATTCCTAAATAATGAGAATTTCTAATCACCTCATGTTAATTAGGCAACTCTATTTGTTACCAGGACTATTTTTCATGCAATAACCTTGAAATTAACTTTTATTTCTTTTTAAATAAATATATTCATTATGAAAAAAATGCCCGTGGACCATCAATTACATGAATTCATTCAATTTAACAAACAATGGTGTTCTTGATTTTGAATTGCATTTCTTATTGATATTAAATACAGAATTCAAAAATAGAGAGTTCCTCCCATCATTTTTGGCTAGCAAGCCTCCTGTTTTGATTCCAAACACACTTTTTGATACATTTATCATGAAAAAAAATAATAGATGTGGTTAAAAAACCTAGTATATTCATTGAATCAAACAAATATATAAACCATTAAAAACTCCAAATCTATTTAAATCGATCATCCAAAGGTGTCATTCATCATGGTTTGCATTTTGTACAAATGTTAACTAGTTTAAACCCTAAATAATGAGAATTTCTACTCACCTCATGTTAATTAGCCTACTCTTGTTCTTACCAGGACTATTTTTCATGCAAGGACCTTGAAATTAACTTTTGTTTCTTTTTTAATAAATATATTCATTATGAAAAAAATGCCCGTGGACCATCAATTACATGAATTCATTCAATTTAACAAACCATGGTGTTCTTGACTTTGAATTGCATTTCTTATTGATATTAATTGTAGAATTCAAAAATAGAGTGTTTCTCCATCATTTTTGGCTAGTAAGCCTCCTTTCTTGATCCCAAACACACTTTTTGATACATTCATCATGAAATATAACGTATGTGGTTAAAGAACCTAGTATATACATTGAATCAAACACGTATATACACCATTAAAAATCCAAATCTATTTAAACCCATCATCCAAAGGTGCCATTCATCATGGTTTGCATTTCGTACAAATGTTAACTGGTTTAAATCCTAAATAATGAGAATTTCTACTCACCTCATGTTAATTAGCATACTCTTGTTGTTACCAGGACTATTTTTCATGCAATAACCTTGAAATTAACTTTTGTGTCTTTCATAATAAGTATATTCATTATGAAAAAAAATGCCCTTGGACCATTTATAAGATGAATTCATTCAATTTAACAAACAATGGAGTCCTTGATGTTGAATTACATTTCTTATTGATATTAATTGTTGAATTCACAAATAGAGAGTTCCTCACATCATTTTTTTGTTAACAAGGCTCTTCTTTTGATTCCAAAACACACTTTGTGATATATTCATCATGAAATATAACACATATGGCTAAACAACCTAGTATATTAATTGAATCAAACAAGTATATACACCATGAAAACTCTAAATCTATTTAAATCCATCAGCCAAAGGTGCCATTCATCATGGTTTGCATTTCGTACAAATGTTAACTAGTTTAATTCCTAAATAATGATAATTTCTAATCACCTCATGTTAATTAGGCAACTCTTGTTGTTACCATGACTATTTTTCATGCAATAACCTTGAAATTAACTTTTATTTCTTTTTTAATAAATATATTCATTATGAAAAAAATGCTCGTGGACCATCAATTACATGAATTCATTCAATTTCACAAACAATGGTGTTCTTGATTTTGAATTGCATTTCTTATTGATATTAATTATAGAATTCAAAAATAGAGAGTTCTTCCCATCATTTTTGGCTAGCAAGCCTCCTGTTTTGATTCCAAACACACTTTTTGATACATTCATCATGAAAAATAATAGATGTGGTTAAAAAACCTAGTATATTCATTGAATCAGACAAATATATAAACCATTAAAACTCCAAATCTATTTAAATCGATCATCCAAAGGTGTCATTCATCATGGTTTGCATTTTGTACAAATGTTAACTAGTTTAAATCCTAAATAATGAGAATTTCTACTCACCTCATGTTAATTAGCCTACTCTTGTTCTTACCAGGACTATTTTTCATGCAAGGACCTTGAAATTAACTTTTGTTTCTTTTTTAATAAATATATTCATTATGAAAAAAATGCCCGTAGACCATCAATTACATGAATTCATTCAATTTAACAAACAATGGTGTTCTTGATTTTGAATTGCATTTCTTATTGATATTATTTGTAGAATTCAAAAATAGAGTGTTCCTCCCATCATTTTTGGCTAGCAAGCCTCCTTTTTTGATCCCAAACACACTTTTTGATACATTCATCATGAAATATAACGTATGTTTTTGTTCAACCTAGTATATACATTGAATCAAACAAGTATATACAGCATTAAAATTCCAAATCTATTTAAATCCATCATCCAAAGGTGCCATTCATCATGGTTTCCATTTCGTAAAAATGTTAACTGGTTTAAATCCTAAATAATGAGAATTTCTACTCTCCTCATGTTATTTAGCCTACTCTTGTTGTTACCAGGACTATTTTTCATGCAATCACCTTGAAATTAACTTTTATGTCTTTCATAATAAGTATATTCATTATGAAAAAAATGCCCTTGCACCATTTATAAGATGAATTCATTCAATTTAGCAAACAATGGAGTCCTTGATGTTGAATTACATTTCTTATTGATATTAATTGGTCAATTCACAAATAGAGAGTTCCTCGCATCATTTTTTTGCTAACAAGGCTATTCTTTTGATTCCAAAACACACTTTGTGATATATTTATCATGAAATATAACACATATGGCTAAAAAACCTAGTATATTAATTGAATCAAACAAGTATATACACCATGAAAACTCCAAATCTATTTAAATCCATCAGCCAAAGGTGCCATTCATCATGGTTTGCATTTCGTACAAATGTTAACTGGTTTAATTCCAACATAATGAGAATTTCTAATCACCTCATGTTAATTTGGGAACTATTGTTGTTACCAGGACTATTTTTCATGCAATAACCTTGAAATTAACTTTTGTTTCATTCTTAATAACTATATTCATTATGAACAAAATGCCTGTGGACCATCAATTACATGAATTCATTCAATTTAACAAACAATTGAGTCCTTGATTTTGAATTGCATTTCTTATTGATATTAATTGTTGAATTCAAAATTAGAGAGTTCCTCCCATCATTTTTGGTTAACAAGGCTCCTCTTTTGATTCCAAACAACCTTTTTTATACATTAATCACGAAATATAACACATGTGGCTAAACAACGCAGTATATTAATTGAATCAAACAAGTATATACATGATTAAACCTCCAAATCTATTTAAATCCATCAACCAAAAGTGTCATTGATCGTGGTTTGCATTCTGTACAAATGTTAACTAGTTTAATTCCTAAATAATGAGAATTTCAAATCACGTCATGTTAATTAGGCTCCTCTTATTTTTACTAGGACTATTTTTCATGCAATAACCTTGAAATTAACATTTGTTTCTTTTTTAATAAATATATTCATTATGAAAAAAATGCCCGTGGACCATCAATTACATGAATTCATTCAATTTAACAAACAATGGTGTTCTTGATTTTGAATTGCATTTCTTATTGATATTAATTATAGCATTCAAAAATAGAGAGTTTCTCCCATCATTTTTGGCTAGCAAGCCTCCTGTTTTGATTCCAAACACACTTTTTGATACATTCATCATGAAAAATAATAGATGTGGTTAAGAAACCTAGTATATTCATTGAATCAGACAAACATATAAACCATTAAAACTCCAAATCTATTTAAATCGATCATCCAAAGGTGTCATTCATCATGGTTTGCATTTTGTACAAATGTTAACTAGTTTAAATCCTAAATAATGAGAATTTCTACTCACCTCAAGTTAATTAGGCTACTCTTGTTCTTACCAGGACTATTTTTCATGCAAGGACCTTGAAATTAACTTTTTTTTCTTTTTTAATAAATATATTCATTATGAAAAAAATGCCCGTGGACCATCAATTACATGAATTCATTCAATTTAACAAACAATGGTGTTCTTGATTTTGAATTGCATTTCTTATTGATATTAATTATAGCATTCAAAAATAGAGAGGTTCTGCCATCATTTTTGGCTAGCAAGCCTCCTACTTCGATTCCAAACACACTTTTTGATACATTCATCATGAAAAATAATAGATGTGGTTAAAAAACCTAGTATATTCATTGAATCAGACAAACATATAAACCATTAAAACTCCAAATCTATTTAAATCGATCATCCAAAGGTGTCATTCATCATGGTTTGCATTTTGTACAAATGTTAACTAGTTTAAATCCTAAATAATGAGAATTTCTACTCACCTCAAGTTAATTAGGCTAATCTTGTTGTTACCAAGACTATTTTTCATGCAAGGACCTTGAAATTAACTTTTGTTTCTTTTTTAATAAATATATTCATTATGAAAAAAATGCCCGTTGACCATCAATTACATGAATTCATTCAATTTAACAAACAATGGTGTTCTTGATTTTGAATTGCATTTCGTATTGATATTAATTATAAAATTCAAAACTAGAGAGTTCCTCCCATCATTTTTGGCTAGCAAGCCGCCTGTTTTGATCCCAACCACACTTTTTGATACATTCATCATGAAATATAACTTATGTTGTTAAGGAACCTAGTATATACATTGAATCAAACAAGTATATACACCATTAAAAATCCAAATCTATTTAAATCCATCATCCAAAGGTGTCATTCATCATGGTTTGCATTTCGTACAAATGTTAACTGGTTTAAATCCTAAATAATGAGAATTTCTACTCACCTCATGTTAATTAGCCTACTCTTGTTGTTACCAGCACTATTTTTCATGCAATAACCTTGAAATTAACTTTTGTGTCTTTCATAATAAGTATATTCATTATGAAAAAAATTCCCTTGCACCATTTATAAGATGAATTCATTCAATTTAACAATCAATGGAGTCCTTGATGTTGAATTACATTTCTTATTGATATTAATTGTTGAATTCACAAATAGAGAGTTCCTCGCATCATTTTTTTGCTAACAAGGCTCTTCTTTTGATTCCAAAACACACTTTGTGATATATTTATCATGAAATATAACACATATGGCTAAAAAACCTAGTATATTAATTGAATCAAACAAGTATATACACCATGAAAACTCCAAATCTATTTAAATCCATCAGACAAAGGTGCCATTCATCATGGTTTGCATTTCGTACAAATGTTAACTGGTTTAATTCCAACATAATGAGAATTTCTAATAACCTTATGTTAATTTGGGAACTATTGTTGTTACCAGGACTATTTTTCATGCAATAACCTTGAAATTAACTTTTGTTTCATTCTTAATAACTATATTCATTATGAACAAAATGCCTGTGGACCATCAATTACATGAATTCATTCAATTTAACAAACAATTGAGTCCTTGATTTTGAATTGCATTTCTTATTGATATTAATTGTTGAATTCAAAATTAGAGAGTTCCTCCCATAATTTTTGGTTAACAAGGCTCCTCTTTTGATTCCAAACAACCTTTTTTATACATTAATCATGAAATATAACACATGTGGCTAAACAACGCAGTATATTAATTGAATCAAACAACTATATACATGATTAAACCTCCAAATCTATTTAAATCCATCAACCAAAAGTTTCATTGATCGTGGTTTGCATTCTGTACAAATGTTAACTTGTTTAATTCCTAAATAATGAGAATTTCAAATCACGTCATGTTAATTAGGCTCCTCTTATTTTTACTAGGACTATTTTTCATGCAATAACCTTGAAATTAACTTTTGTTTCTTTTTTAATAAATATATTCATTATGAAAAAAATGCCCGTGGAACATCAATTACATGAATTCATTCAATTTAACAAATAATGGTGTTCTTGATTTTGAATTGCATTTCTTATTGATATTAATTATAGCATTCAAAAATAGAGAGTTTCTCCCATCATTTTTGGCTTGCAAGCCTCCTGTTTTGATTCCAAACACACTTTTTGATACATTCATCATGAAAAACAATAGATGTGGTTAAAAAACCTAGTATATTCAATGAATCAGACAAACATATAAACCATTAAAACTCCAAATCTATTTAAATCGATCATCCAAAGGTGTCATTCATCATGGTTTGCATTTTGTACAAATGTTAACAAGTTTAAATCCTAAATAATGAGAATTTCTACTCACCTCATGTTAATTAGCCTACTCTTGTTCTTACCAGGACTATTTTTCATGCAAGGACCTTGAAATTAACTTTTGTTTCTTTTTTAATAAATATATTCATTATGAAAAAAATGCCCGTTGACCATCAATTACATGAATTCATTCAATTTAACAAACAATGGTGTTCTTGATTTTGAATTGCATTTCGTATTGATATTAATTATAGAATTCAAAACTAGAGAGTTCCTCCCATCATTTTTGGCTAGCAAGCCGCCTGTTTTGATCCCAACCACACTTTTTGATACATTCATCATGAAATATAACGTATGTTTTTGTTCAACCTAGTATATACATTGAATCAAACAAGTATATACAGCATTAAAATTCCAAATCTATTTAAATCCATCATCCAAAGGTGCCATTCATCATGGTTTCCATTTCGTAAAAATGTTAACTGGTTTAAATCCTAAATAATGAGAATTTCTACTCACCTCATGTTATTTAGCCTACTCTTGTTGTTACCAGGACTATTTTTCATGCAATAACCTTGAAATTAACTTTTATGTCTTTCATAATAAGTATATTCATTATGAAAAAAATGCCCTTGCACCATTTATAAGATGAATTCATTCAATTTAGCAAACAATGGAGTCCTTGATGTTGAATTACATTTCTTATTGATATTAATTGGTCAATTCACAAATAGAGAGTTCCTCGCATCATTTTTTTGCTAACAAGGCTATTCTTTTGATTCCAAAACACACTTTGTGATATATTTATCATGAAATATAACACATATGGCTAAAAAACCTAGTATATTAATTGAATCAAACAAGTATATACACCATGAAAACTCCAAATCTATTTAAATCCATCAGACAAAGGTGCCATTCATCATGGTTTGCATTTCGTACAAATGTTAACTGGTTTAATTCCAACATAATGAGAATTTCTAATAACCTCATGTTAATTTGGGAACTATTGTTGTTACCAGGACTATTTTTCATGCAATAACCTTGAAATTAACTTTTGTTTCATTCTTAATAACTATATTCATTATGAACAAAATGCCTGTGGACCATCAATTACATGAATTCATTCAATTTAACAAACAATTGAGTCCTTGATTTTGAATTGCATTTCTTATTGATATTAATTGTTGAATTCAAAATTAGAGAGTTCCTCCCATCATTTTTGGTTAACAAGGCTCCTCTTTTGATTCCAAGCAACCTTTTTTATACATTAATCATGAAATATAACACATGTGGCTAAACAACGCAGTATATTAATTGAATCAAACAAGTATATACATGATTAAACCTCCAAATCTATTTAAATCCATCAACCAAAAGTGTCATTGATCGTGGTTTGCATTCTGTACAAATGTTAACTAGTTTAATTCCTAAATAATGAGAATTTCAAATCACGTCATGTTAATTAGGCTCCTCTTATTTTTACTAGGACTATTTTTCATGCAATAACCTTGAAATTAACTTTTGTTTCTTTTTTAATAAATATATTCATTATGAAAAAAATGCCCGTGGACCATCAATTACATGAATTCATTCAATTTAACAAACAATGGTGTTCTTGATTTTGAATTGCATTTCTTATTGATATTAATTATAGCATTCAAAAATAGAGAGTTTCTCCCATCATTTTTGGCTAGCAAGCCTCCTATTTTGATTCCAAACACACTTTTTGATACATTCATCATGAAAAATAATAGATGTTTTTAAAAAACCTAGTATATTCATTGAATCAGACAAACATATAAACCATTAAAACTCCAAATCTATTTAAATCGATCATCCAAAGGTGTCATTCATCATGGTTTGCATTTTGTACAAATGTTAACTAGTTTAAATCCTAAATAATGAGAATTTCTACTCACCTCAAGTTAATTAGGCTACTCTTGTTGTTACCAGGACTATTTTTCATGCAAGGACCTTGAAATTAACTTTTGTTTCTTTTTTAATAAATATATTCATTATGAAAAAAATGCCCGTTGACCATCAATTACATGAATTCATTCAATTTAACAAACAATGGTGTTCTTGATTTTGAATTGCATTTCGTATTGATATTAATTATAAAATTCAAAACTAGAGAGTTCCTCCCATCATTTTTGGCTAGCAAGCCGCCTGTTTTGATCCCAACCACACTATTTGATACATTCATCATGAAATATAACTTATGTTGTTAAAGAACCTAGTATATACATTGAATCAAACAAGTATATACACCATTAAAAATCCAAATCTATTTAAATCCATCATCCAAAGGTGTCATTCATCATGGTTTGCATTTCGTACAAATGTTAACTGGTTTAAATCCTAAATAATGAGAATTTCTACTCACCTCATGTTAATTAGCCTACTCTTGTTGTTACCAGCACTATTTTTCATGCAATAACCTTGAAATTAACTTTTGTGTCTTTCATAATAAGTATATTCATTATGAAAAAAATTCCCTTGCACCATTTATAAGATGAATTCATTCAATTTAACAAACAATGGAGTCCTTGATGTTGAATTACATTTCTTATTGATATTAATTGTTGAATTCACAAATAGAGAGTTTCCTCGCATCATTTTTTTTTGCTAACAAGGCTCTTCTTTTGATTCCAAAACACACTTTGTGATATATTTATCATGAAATATAACACATATGGCTAAAAAAACCTAGTATATTTAATTGAATCAAACAAGTATATACACCATGAAAACTCCAAATCTATTTAAATCCATCAGCCAAAGGTGCCATTCATCATGGTTTGCATTTCGTACAAATGTTAACTGGTTTAATTCCAACATAATGAGAATTTCTAATCACCTCATGTTAATTAGGCAACTCTTGTTGTTACCAGGACTATTTTTTTCATGCAATAACCTTGAAATTAACTTTTGTTTCATTCTTAATAACTATATTCATTATGAACAAAATGCCTGTGGACCATCAATTACATGAATTCATTCAATTTAACAAACAATTGAGTCCTTGATTTTTGAATTGCATTTCTTATTGATATTAATTGTTGAATTCAAAATTAGAGAGTTCCTCCCATCATTTTTTGGTTAACAAGGCTCCTCTTTTTGATTCCAAACAACCTTTTTTATACAGTAATCACGAACTATAACACATGTGGCTAAACAACGCAGTATATTAATTGAATCAAACAAGTATATACATGATTAAACCTCCAAATCTATTTTAAATCCATCAACCAAAAGTGTCATTGATCGTGGTTTGCATTCTGTACAAATGTTAACTAGTTTAATTCCTAAATAATGAGAATTTCAAAATCACGTCATGTTTAATTAGGCTCCTCTTATTTTTTACTAGGACTATTTTTCATGCAATAACCTTGAAATTAACTTTTGTTTCTTTTTTAATAAATATATTCATTATGAAAAAAAATGCCCGTGGACCATCAATTACATGAATTCATTCAATTTAACAAACAATGGTGTTCTTGATTTTGAATTGCATTCCTTATTGATATTAATTATAGCATTCAAAAATAGAGAGTTTTCCCATCAATTTTT
>JBAPLH010000848.1:0-33674 GCA_037897445.1 Ceriops zippeliana
CTCCCTAAGAAAAGAGCAGTAGCATGATTTTTTAAGTTTGAAACCAGTGACAGTATGGAATGGGTTTAGGAATAATAGATGTTTTTTTATTTTTTACGTTGACAAATTTGGATTCGGATTACGTACTGCTATGAAAATAGTTGTTATTGTATTATAACAAATTTTCTACTACTTTCTATAAGTAAGATGCTGCTTTTTCATTTTTTTTTATATTTAACAGCATAATATATGCTACTTTCTATGGGCCATTCTCGCCCCTTGATAATAGTAGTACTTAGTTTGTTTGGGCTACTCAACCAAATTTATAAGCTGGAGTTTCACCCCAAATTTCCATACTTCACATGATTAACTTATTAATATAAAAGCTCTTTTAGAAGTAACATAAAATCAAACAATTTGCAAATGAGAAAAGATTTGCGTATACTTTCACCATATTAAATTAAATATATCTTTAATTTCATGTATTAATGACCTTTGCAAGAATTTGAAGTTTTTTTCAAAATATTATGACTGTTTTTGGAATTTTTGTAAAAATATAAATTGAGATCATTATAGAAATTACTCATCCATTGAATTTTTTTTATATTTTTATTCATATATTTAGCAGGGTAATAGTACTAGTTGATGTCTCAGTTATCATCGACAATATCATAAGGCCAGATACTTACAAAATTTATAATAATCTTTATTAACCTAATAAGTCGGTTATACAAGTTCTACTATAATGGTTCAATGGAAGAACCAGACATTTCTTATAACTCAATTCCCAAAAACATTGGTTTAAGTTTCATGGAATAGATATAGCATTTTTAATAGGAAAAAATTTTGTTGTGATTCCATTAATAACTACTAAATTCGTTCCTTTTGTTTCTAATTTGGATGGTTGGTAAGACCTAATAGATCAACCTTTGCGGTTAAAAGTTAATAACTATGGTTGAATGATACGGTGCGTTTTGATTATTAAATCTGGGCAGACTTTAGACAACACGTGTATAAATATGGTGCTTTCAATTACTGTAGCATTATTTCCATGGAAATACAAGGGTGATTTTCTCTTCGCCCATGTTTTCTTTTTCTAACCTCTCCCTCTTTTCTTTCAACTCTAGAAACCTCGCCAGACCACTAGGCGCGACAGCTAACTTCCCCCTTTTCCGGCAAGATGAGTGGTGACGGTGTTAAACTGAGATCTGGCAAGGTCGTACCCACATTCCGAAGCAGCCGCCCAAACCTTAAACGGCGCCGTAAAACAACTAGCCGTGCAACACGAAGAAGAAGCTCCCCTGGTAAATAAGCTTCGATTTTAATGTTGTTGTTTTGGTTCTCGGGGGGTAGGGGCTCGGATTTGGGGTCTAGGGTTAGGGTTCTGTAGTTTTCCTTTATTATTCTTCTTATTTGGGGTGCATCAATTTTTATTTTCATGTTTTTTTGTGTGCCTATCTTTCGCTCTTTCTCCGTGTATGTGTGTGCCTTATTCAGCAGAAGGTACTGTACTGCTTGTTTTTGTTGGGAGGGAAGATGAGTTGGGTCTCCCGGCTATTTTGTACTTCTTGAAAGTGAAAAAGTTCCCACATGCTTAACTATTCAGTCCCTTTCTATCTTGACTGACAGTTAAGGATATTGGAACTTTCTCTCTTTCTAGAAGTACAGCACCGGTATTGTGTGGCTTAAGAACTGGGAGACCCAACTCATTTTCCCTCTACTCAGATCCGGGAGACCTAACTCACTTATTATCCACATTTCCAGTAATAACCAGTACCAACCGAGTCATTTTGCTCCCTCAAGAAAAACTAGTACACATTTTGCTCCCTCTAGAAAAACTAGTACCAACCCAACTTACTCATTTTCCTCACTCCAACAAAAACCAACAACATGCCCCTAAGAACAGAGCAATAGCGTGATTTTTTAAGCTTGAAACCAGCGACAGTACGGTATGGATTTAGGAATAGATGTTTCTTCATTTCTTATGTTGAAAAATTTGGATTCGGACTACGTACTATTGAGAAAATAGTTGTTATTGTATTATAACAAATTTTCTGCTACTTTCTATGAGTAAGATGCAGCTTTTCAACTTTTTCTATATTTAACAGCATAATATATGCTTTGCAATTTTCTTTAAGAAACTGGCACATACTTTGCAGTAGTCTCTTCCATTGAAGCTCGTTGTAGGATTCAAGAAGAGACAGTCGCTACTAATAAAGGACTTGGCAATCATTGTCTCTCGGTTCAGCACTCCATTGAATTATGTCCATATGTTGTGCAACAACAGAGTGGATTTGTTGAGACCCCCCTCACGAACAATTGGTAAAAATAGTACAACATAATGAAGGTTTGGTTCTTGAAGAAAATTTGGCATACGTGGAAGAAGTCTAAGGTTTACATAGAATTAATGTGGTAAGAATTTTGTTAATATAATTTTGTAATTGCTTTCTCAATTTACTAGTATTTCTTTATTATTATTTTTTTGATATTGTGTCAAATAACTTAATATTTTTTATCTTCATATAAAGAATTGGCCAAAATTGGGTAGATTGATAATTATGAGATTATTCACCCTGATGATACCGAGAGTGTAATTAAGCACATTGAGCAAGGACCTATTGTTGGCTATTACAAGTTGTGCACGTATCAACACAGTGATTGTAGCAGGATGATTCGTGAGACACAAGACAAAATGGAAAAACTTAAGAGATGGTACTCAGCTCTCATATTCTATGATGCTAATTGGTCATGGGCAAGAATGGCCAATTGGTAAACCATATGCAAAGTTTCAGAACAACTATGGCACTAAGGGTGGATGAGATGGTACAGGAACTATAATGTTCGATACGTTGTGGAATATTTTTGTTCCTCTCATAGCTAAATAAGGTAGTTAGCATTTTTGTTTTTGTTGTTTTGCAATTTAACTTTTTTTAGGACAATTTTTGGAATCAAATCATTTCAACTACTACACTATAAAACTGCCCAATCTTCTATAATTTGTTGTGTAATCCCGCTACTAACGCTAGCAACATGCCCCTTGCACTAACATTCACTCTTGCAAGAGTGAGGGCCACAAAATGTACAATTACCTGCAAAATTACACAATAAATTACAAAAAATCAGGCAGTTTTATAGTGTAGTAGTTGAAATGATTTGATTCCAAAAATTGTGCTAAAAAAAGGTTAAATTGCAAAACAACAAAAACAAAAATGCTAACTACCTTATTTAGCTAAGAGAGGAAGAACAAAAATATTCCACAAAGTATTGAACATTATAGCTCCTGTCCCATCTCATCCACCGTCAGTGCCATAGCTGTTCTGAAACTTTGCATATGGTTTTCCAGTTGGCTATTCTCGCCCATGACCAATTAAGATCATAGAATACGAGAGTTGAGTACCATCTCTTAAGTTTTTCCATTTTGCCTTGTGTCTGACGAATCATCCTGTTGCAATCACTGTGTTGATTTGTGCGCAACTTGTAATAGCCAGCAACAGGTCCTTGCTCAATGTGCTTAATTACACTCTCGGTATCATCAGGGTGAATAATCTCATAATTATCAATCTACCAAATTTTGGCCAATTCTTTATATGAAGATAAAAAATATTAAGTTATTTAACACAATATAAAAAAAATAATAAAGAAATACTAGTAAATTGAGAAAACAATTACAAAATTATATTAACAAAATTCATACCACATTAACTGTATGTAAACCTTGGACTTCTCCCACATATGCCAAATTTTCTTCAAGAACCAAACCTTCATTATGTTGTATTGTTTTTACTAATTGTTCGTGAGGGGGGTCTCAACAAATCCACTCTCTTGTAGCACAACATATGGACATAATTCAATGGAGTGCTGAACCAAGAGACGACGATTGCCATGTCCTTTATTAGTTGTGACTGTCTCTTCTTGAATCCTTTATTAGTTGTGACTGTCTCTTCTTGAATCCTACAACGAGCTTCAATGGAGACTACTGCAAAGTATGCGCAAGTTTCTCAAAAAAAAAAAAATTGCAAAGCATATATTATGCTGTTAAATATAAAAAAAAATGAAAATGCAGCATGAGAAAGTAGCAGAAAGTTTGTTATAATACAATAACAACTATTTTCACAACAGTACGTAGTCCGAATACAAATTTTTCAAAGTAAAAAATAAAGAAACATCTATTTTTCCTAAGCCCATACCGTACTGTCGCTGGTTTCGAACTTAAAAAATGACACTACTACTCTCTTCTTAGGGGCATGTTGTTGAATTTAGTTGGAGGGAGGAAAATGAGTAAGTTGGGTTGGTACTAGTTTTTCTGGAGGGAGCAAAATGGGTACTAGGTGGGAGGAAAATGAGTCCGTTGGTCGGTACTGGTTATTACTGGAAATGTGGATAATAGGTGAGTTAGGTCTCCCAACTCTGAGTAGAGGGAAAATGAGTTGGGTCACAGTACTGGTGCTGTACTTCTGGAAAAAGAAAAAGTTCCAATATCCCTAACTGTCAGTCAAGATAGAAAGCGACTGAACAGTTAAGGATGTGGGAACTTTTCTCTTTCAGGAAGTACGAAACAACCGGGAGACCCAACTCATCTTCCCTCCCAGCAAAAACAAGCAGCACAGTACCTTCTACTGAAAGGCCAGAAATCCAACTCACTTATTTTCCTCTCTTTCAGTAAAAACCAGCTCTGAACCAACACATTCATTTCCACCCTTCCAGCAAAAACCAGTACCGACCCAACTCATTCATTTTCCTCCCTCCAGAAAATGTGCTGTCCAAATCTTCCGCGAATGGATTTGGTAATCGGAGGGCAGAGAGAGAAAGGGGGCATAAAGTGGGAAAACAAGTTGAAAGCTGGAAAATGAAATCTAAATAGGTCACACACATGCACGGAGAAAGAGCGAAAAAGAGGCACACAAAAGAAAAAGAAACTAAAAATTGATGCACCCCAAATAATAAGAATAATAAAGGAAAATTACAGAACCCTAACCATGGATGCCAAATCCGAGCCCCCACCCGCCGAGAACCAAAACAAAAAAATTAAAATCGAAGCTTATTTACCAGGGAAGCTTCTGCTTTTAGAACAGTAACAACTATTTTTACAACAGTACGTATAATCCAAATTTTTCAAAGTTAAAAAATGAAGAAATGTCTATTTTTGCTAAACCCATACAGTACTGTCGCTGGTTCCGAGCTTCAAAAATCATGCTACTACCGTATGAGAGTCGTCCATCCTCCCATGAAAAAATCAGCTGTTACTCTCTTGAGGGCATGTTGTTGGTTTTTGCTCAAGGGAGGAATATGAGTGAGTTGGGTCGAGTTGGGTGGGTGGTTTTTGCTGAAAAGTGAGTTGGGTCGAGTTGCCTAAGTGGTTTTTGCAGGGAGGATGGTGGGTGCTGGTTTTTACTTGGGATTTCTGCTGAAAAGGGTGGTTTTACTTGTGGTTTTTGCCAATAAAAGTGGTCGGTATTGGTTTTTTCCTCAGCAGACGGCGGTTGGGTCTCCCTAGTAAGGCAGGCTACGCTTCTTGGGAGAGAAAGCGTGAGTGTTTGGGATGTGGGAACAACATGAGGCGTATTAAATTTTTTATTTATATACAGAATTTATTTATTTATAAATTGAATTAAAAAAAGAAAATATTTCATTGCATTATGTTCGAAAAAAATAGGAACAATTTTCAAAGATTGTTAAATAACGTTCCCTCTTCCATCTCCATTTTCCTCTCTCTTAAACACAATCGTAGCTTTCATCATTTATAAAAACACTAGGGAATGTACAACGTTAATACAAAAATAACTAAATCATGTCATCGTAAATTGATGTTTGTGACATATAGCAAGTAATTGCTGGAAGGTTTCACAAAGCTAACTTGCCTCACAGATCCACGGGAATCAAATCACCATTGGATAGCCCATTCGCAGTACATAACCGAAAATGTTGAGAAGATTGCCCATTATTTCATCAACGACAAGACAATTTTGGCACAAAAAATTAGTCACACTTAAAATTTTGTTGAAAATTATAGAAAAATACACAAATATATAGATGTAACGGTAAAATGGAGACCATGCATAAAAACACCATTGGACTCTAGAAAATGTTGATGGATGTATGGGCTATATCTTCTAACTAATGGTAGTACCTACTTTGATGTATGGCCAACTGGTAAACCATATGCAAAGTTTCAAAACAGCTATGGCACTGATTGTACATTTTGTGGCCCTCACTCTTGCAGGAGTGAATGACGAATTCAGCATCTGGTTGCTGGATATCAGGGTTGTCTTCCTGCTAACAACGCAAGTGCAAGGGGCATGTTGCTAGCGTTGTTAGCGGGAAGACAACCCTGATATCCAGCAACCAGATGCCAAATTCATAATTCACTCTTGCAAGAGTGAGGGACACAAAATGTACAATTACCTGCAAAATTATAGAACAAATTACAAAAAATTAGGCAGTTTTATAGTGTAGTAGTTGAAATGATTTGATTCCAAAAATTGTGCTAAAAAAAAAGTTGAATTGCAAAACTACAAAAACAAAAAATGCTAACTACCTTATTTAGCTAAGAGAGGAATAAAAATATTCCACAAAGTATCGAACATTATCGCTCCTGTCCCATCTCATCCACCGTCAGTGCCATAGCTGTTATGAAACCTTGCTTATGGTTTACCAATTGGCCATTCTCGCCCATGACCAATTAACATCATAGAATACGAGAGTTGAGTACCATCTCTTAAGTTTTTCCATTTTGCATTGTGTCTTACGAATCATCTTGTTATTTTACTTTATTATTTTTTCATCATAGAAAAAAATGAAAAAGCAGCATCTTACTCATAGAAAGTAGTAGAAAATTTATTATAATACAATAACAACTATTTTCACAATAGTAAGTAGTCCGAATCCAAATTTTTCAACGTAAGAAATGAAGAAACATCTATTTTTCCTAAATCCATACCGTACTGTTGCTGGTTTCGAGCTTAAAAAATCACGCTATTGCTCTCTTCTTAGGGGCATGTTGATCTTTGTTGGAGGGAGGAAAATGAGTAAGTTGGGTTGGTACTAGTTTTTCTGAAGGGAGCAAAATGAGTCAGTTGGTCGGTACTGGTTATTACTTGAAATGTGGATAATAAGTGAGTAAGGTCTCCCAGCTCTGAGTAGAGGGAAAATGAGTTGGGTCTTCGAGTTCTTAAGGCACACAGTATCGGTGCTGTACTTCTAGAAAGAGAGAAAGTTCCAATATCCCTAACTGTCAGTCAAGATAGAAAGCGACTGAATTGTTAAGGATGTGGGAACTTTTTCTCTTTCAAGAAGAACAAAATAGCCGGGAGACCCAACTCATCTTCCCTCCCAACAAAAACAAGCAGCACAGTACCTTTTGCTGAAAGGCCAGAAATCCAACTCACTTATTTTCCTCTCTTCCAGTAAAAACCAGCACCGAGCCAACTCATTCATTTCCTCCCTTCAAGCAAAAACCAGTACCAACCCAACTCACTCATTTTCCTCCCTCCAAAAATGTGCAGTCCAAATCATCCTCGAATGGATTTGCTCATCGGAGGGCAGAGAGAGAAAGGGGGCATAAAGTGGGAAAACAAGTTGAAAGCTGGAAAATCAAATCTGAATAAGGCACACACATGCACGGAGAAAGAGCGAAAAGGAGGCACACAAAAGAAAAAGAAAATAAAAATTGATGCACCCCAAATAATAAGAATAATAAAGGAAAATTACAGAACCCTAACCCTAGAAGCCAAATCCGAGCCCCCACCCCCCGAGAACCAACACAACAAAATTAAAATCGAAGCTTATTTACCAGGGAAGCTTCTGCTTTTAGAACAGTAACAACTATTTTCAGAACAGTACGAATAACCCAAATTTTTCAACGTAAAAAATGAAGAAATGTCCATTTTTGCTAAACCCATACCGTACTGTCGCTGGTTCCGAGCTTAAAAAATGACGCTACTACTGTCTGACAGTCTCCCATGAAAAAATCAGCTGTTGCTCTCTTGAGGGCATGCTGTTGGTTTTTGCTAGAGGGAGGAATATGAGTGAGTTGGGTCCAGTTGGATGGGAGGTTTTTGCTGAAAAGTGAGTTGGGTCGAGTTGGTTAAGTGGTTTTTGCAGGAAGGATGGTGAGTGCTAGTTTTTAGTTGGGATTTCTATTGAAAAGGGTGGTTTTACTGGTGGTTTTTGCTAATAAAAGTGGTCGGTATTGGTTTTTTCCTGAGCAGACGGCGCTTGTGTCTCCCTGGTAAGGCAGGCTGCGCTTCTTGAGAGAGAAAGCGTGAGTGTTAGGGATGTGGGAACAACATGAGGCGTATTAAATTTTTTATTTATATACAGAATTTATTTATTTATAAATTGAATTAAAAAAAGAAAATATTTCGGTGCATTATGTTAGAAAAAAATAGGAATAATTATCAAAGATTGTTAAATAACGTTCCCTCTTCCATCTCCATTTTCCTCTCTCTTAAACACAATCGTAGCTTTCATCATTTATAAAAACACTAGGGAATGTACGATGTTAATACAAAAATAACTAAATCATGTCATCGTAAATTGATGATTGTGACATATAGCAAGTAATTGCTGGAAGGTTTCGCAAAGCTAACTTGCTTCACAGATCCACGGGAATCAAATCACCATTGGATAGCCCATTCGTAGTACATAACCGAAAATGTTGAGAAGATTGCCCATTATTCATCAACGACAAGACAATTTTGGCACAAAAATTAGTCACACTTAAAATTTGTTGAAAATTATAGAAATACACAAAATATAGATGTAACGGTAAAATGGAGACCATGCATAAAAATCACCATTGGACTTTAGACAATGTTGATGGATGTATGGGCTATATCTTCTAACTAATGGTAGTGCCTACTTTGATGTATGGCCAACTAGTAAACCATATGCAAAGTTTCAGAACAGCTATGGCATTGATTGTACATTTTGTGGCCCTCACTCTTGCAGGAGTGAATTACGAATTCAGCATCCGGTTGCTGGATATTAGGGTTGTCTTCCCGCTAACAACTAGCGTTGTTAGAAAATTAGGCAGTTTTATAGTGTAGTAGTTGAAATGATTTGAATCCAAAAATTGTGCTAAAAAAAAGTTAAATTGCAAAACTACAAAAACAAAAATGCTAACTACCTTATTTAGCTAAGAGAGGAACAAAAATATTCCACAAAGTATCAAACATTATAGCTTCTGTCCCATCTCATCCACCGTCAGTGCCATAGCTGTTATGAAACTTTGCATATGATTCATCCTGTTGCAATCACTGTGTTGATTTGTGCGCAACTTGTAATAGCCAGCAACAGGTCCTTGCTCAATGTGCTTAATTACACTCTTGGTATCTTCAGGGTGAGTAATCTCATAATTATCAATCTACCAAATTTTGGCCAATTCTTTATATGAAGATAAAAAATATTAAGTTATTTGACACAATATCAAAAAAAATAATAATAAAGAAATACTAGTAAATTGAGAAAACAATTACAAAATTATATTAACAAAATTCATACCACATTAACTGTATGTAAACCTTGGACTTCTCCCACGTATGCCAAATTTTCATCAAGAACCAGACCTTCATTAAGTTGTATTGTTTGTACCAATTGTTCATGAGGGGGGTCTCAACAAATCCACTCTCTTGTTGCAGAACATATGGACATAATTCAATGGAGTGCTGAACCGAGAGACGACGATTGCCAAGTCCTTTATTACTTGCCACTGTCTCTTCTTGAATCCTACAACGAGCTTCAATGGAAGAGACTACTGCAAATTATGTGCAAGTTTCTTAAAAAAAAATTGCAAAGCATATATTATGCTGTTAAATATAAAAAAAAAAATGAAAAAGCAGCATCTTACTTATAGAAAGTAGCAGAAAATTTGTTATAATATAATAACAACTATGTTCACAACAGTACGTAGTCCGAATCCAAATTTTTCAACGTAAAAAATAAAAAAAACATCTATTTTTCCTAAACCCATACCGTACTGTCGTTGGTTTCGAACTTAAAAAATCACGCTACTGCTCTCTTCTTAGGGGCATGTTGTTGATTTTTGTTGGAGGGAGGAAAATGAGTAAGTTAGGTTGGTACTAGTTTTTCTGGAGGGAGCAAAATGGGTACTTGTATTTGTCGAGGGAGCAAATTGAGTCCGTTGGTCGGTACTGGTTATTGCTGGAAATATGGATAATAAGTGAGTTAGGTCTCCTGGCTCTGAGTAGAGGGAAAATGAGTTGGGTCACAGTACCGGTTCTGTACTTCTAGAAAGACAGAAAGTTCCAATATCCCTAACCGTCAATCAAGATAGAAAGCGACTGAACAGTTAAGGATGTGGGAACTTTTTCTTCTTCAAGAAGTACAAAATAGCCGGGAGACCCAACTCATCTTCCCTCCGAGCACAAACAAGCAGTACAGTACCTTTTGCTGAAAGGCCAGAAATCTAACTCACTTATTTTCCTCTCTTCCAGTAAAAACCAGCACCGAACCAACTCATTCATTTCCTCCCTTCCAGTAAAATCCAGTACCGACCCAACTCACTTATTTTCCACCCTCCAGAAAATGTGCAATCCAAATCTTCCGCGAATGGATTTGGTAATCGAAGGGCAGAGAGAGAAAGGGGGCATAAAGTGGGAAAACAAGTAGAAAGCTGGAAAATCAAATCTGAATAAGGCACACACATGCACGGAGAAAGAGTGAAAAAGAGGCACACAAAAGAAAAAGAAAATAAAAATTGATGCACCCCAAATAATAAGGATAATAAAGGAAAATTACAGAACCCTAACCCTGGAAGCCAAATCCGAGCCCCCACCCCCCGAGAACCAACACAACAAAATTAAAATCGAAGCTTATTTACCGGGGAAACTTCTGCTTTTAGAACAGTAACAACTATTTTCACAACAGTACGTATAACCCAAATTTTTCAACGTAAAAAATGAAGAAATGTTCATTTTTGCTAAACCCATACCGTACTGTGTTGGTTCCGAGCTTCAAAAATCACGCTACTACTGTCTAAGAGTCTCCCATGAAAAAATCAGCTGTTGCTCTCTTGAGGGCATGCTGTTGGTTTTTTCAATATAATTTTGTAATTTTTTTCTCAATTTACTATTTTTTTTTTTTTTTGTTATTGTGTCAAGTAACTTACATTTTTTTGTCTTCATATAGGATTGGCCAAAATTTGGCAAGATTGATAATTATGAGATTATTACCGAGAGGGTAATTGAGCACATTGTGCAACGACCTGTTGTTGGCTACTACAAGTTGCGCAAAAAGCAAGGCAGTGATGGCAGCAGGATGATGGGTAAGACACAAGGAAAACGAAAACATGATAGAGATTGTAGTCAACTCTCGCATTTTGTGATGTTCATTGGTCATGGGTGAGAATGGCCAACTGGTAAACCATATGCAAAGTTTCAGAACAGCTATCACATTAAACGTGGATGGGATGGGACAGCAACTATAATGTTCGATGCTTTGTGAATATTTTTGTTCCTCTCTTATCTAAATAAGGTTGCTCCCATTTTTGTTTTTGTTTTGTTGCAATTTATTTTTTTTTTTCACAATCTTTGGAATCAAATGATTTCAACTACTACACTGTAAAACTGCCTAATTTTCTGTAATTTGTTGTGGTTTTGTAGGTGATTGTATATTTTGTGGCCCTGGCTCTTGCAAGAGTGAATTAGGAATTTGGCATCCATTTGGTGGATATCAGGGTTGTCTTCCCGCTAACAACACTAGTGCAAGGGGCAATTGATGGATGGTAACTGTGTTTCATATAATATTGAGCAATTTTTAACATTTATGTCATTTACTGCACAAGGGCAATGTTATGGTCATTTGCTTTTCTCTTGATTTGTGCTTAAGGTCATCACTTGCATGTATATATAATATCTGAAGCAAGTTGGCTTCCTAAGTTCTTTTGTTTGTAAGACCTTCGACCGCCCCCTGGGTCAGCCGGTCTCTTGGACTCTAGACAATGTTGATGGATGTAAGGCTATATCTTCTAACTAATGTTAGTGCCTACTTTGATTCGTTGACTTGGCGAGATTTGGTCTGTTGAAGACATGAGTGATTAATATGATAACTCTGAGAAAAATTCAAATGAATAAAATTCATAATCGTATCCAAAGAGGGGCCATTAGGAAACAAAAAAAATCTCTTTTTAACATTTTTTTCTTTATTACTTTATTAAGGCGGCTTCGAGGGCTATGCAATTAGGTGGGTATATATATTTTAGTTGGGCCACCTTTGACTTCCATTCAACCCGACCTAAGCTGATCCAAATGTAAGATGATTGGGCTGGGCATGAAGTATTGTTAAAATGACAAAAGATCCTCTCTTGCGCATGAAGCCCTTGCCATCTCTAGTAGCAGATTTTTGAGTTGCTTTGATTCAAAATAATATTCAATAATGTTTGATAATGTTTTTACATAAAGTGCGGAGAAAATTTCCCACGAGGCTAAACTTATCCAACCAAAATATGGTAGAATAATTATTAATTTATTATGTATTCTTATATGACATTAATTATTAAGGTTAAACATTTCTAGTAGATATTTACATTTATTTTAAATATATATTAGATTTTTAATAAATACCAAAAAAAATAATAGTTTTACATAGGTAGTATGCTTATTTTTTATTTATCTTATTTTTTTCTCTTACATATTCTTATACTGTCGCTGGTTCCAAGCTTCAAAAATCACGCTACTACCGTCTGAGAGTCTCCCATGAAAAAATCAGCTGTTGCTCTTTTGAGGGCATGTTGTTGGTTTTTGCTAGAGGGAGGAATATGAGTGAGTTGGGTCGAGTTGGGTGGGTGGTTTTTGCTGAAAAGTGAGTTGGGTCGAGTTGGCTAAGTGGTTTTTGTAGGAAGGATGGTCGGTGCTGGTTTTTACTTGGGATTTTTGCTGAAAAGGGTGGTTTTACTTGTGGTTTTTGCTAATAAAAGTGGTCGGTTTTTTCCTGAGCAGACAGCAGTTGGGTCTCCCTAGTAAGGCAAGCTGCTCTTCTTGAGAGAGAAAGCGTGAGTGTTAGGGATGTGGGAACAACATGAGGCGTATTAAATTTTTTATTTATATACAGAATTTATTTATTTATAAATTTAATTAAAAAAAGAAAATATTTCGATGCATTATGTTAGAAAAAAATAGGAACAATTTTCAAAGATTGTTAAATAACGTTCCCTCTTCCATCTCCATTTTCCTCTCTCTTACAATTGTAGCTTTCATCATTTATAAAAACACTAGGGAATGTACAACGTTAATACAAAAATAACTAAATCATGTCATCGTAAATTGATGTTTGTGACATATAGCAAGTAATTGCTGGAAGGTTTCACAAAGCTAACTTGCCTCACAGATCCACGGGAATCAAATCACCATTGGATAGCCCATTCGCAGTACATAACCGAAAATGTTGAGAAGATTGCCCATTATTCATCAACGACACGACAATTTTGGCACAAAAATTAGTCACACTTAAAATTTGTTGAAAATTATAGAAATACACAAAATATAGATGTAACGGTAAAATGGAGACCATGCATAAAAATCACCATTGGACTCTAGAAAATGTTGATGGATGTATGGGCTATATCTTCCAACTAATTTTTGACTGTCAGTCAAGATAGAAAGTGACTGAATAGTTAAGGATGTGGAAACTTTTTCTCTTTCAAGATGTACAAAATAGCCAGGAGACCCAACTCATCTTCCCTCCCAGCAAAAACAAGCAGTACAGTACCTTCTGCTAAAAGGTCGGAAATCCAACTCACTTATTTTCCTCTCTTCCAGTAAAAACCAGCTCGGAACCAATCTCATTCATTTCCTCCCTTCCAGCAAAAACCAGTACCGACCCAACTCATTCATTTTCCTCCCTCCAGAAAATGTGCAGTCCAAATCTTCCGCGAATGGATTTGGTAATCGGAGGGCAGAGAGGGAAAGCGGGCATAAAGTGGGAAAACAAGTTGAAAGCTGGAAAATCCAATCTGAATAGGGCACACACATGCACGGAGAAAGAGTGAAAAAGAGGCACACAAAAGAAAAAGAAAATAAAAATTGATGCACCCCAAATAATAAGAATAATAAAGGAAAAATACAAAACCCTAACCCTGGACACCAAATCCGAGCCCCCACCCCTCGAGAACCAAAACAACAAAATTAAAATCGTAGCTTATTTACTAGGGAAGCTTCTGCTTTTAGAACAGTAACTACAATTTTCACAACAGTACGTATAACCCAAATTTTTCAATGTAAAAAATGAATAAACATTTATTTTTGCTAAACCCATACCGTACCGTGGCTGGTTTCGATCTTCAAAAGTCATGCTACTACCTTCTGAGAATCGTCGATCCTCCCACAAAAAAATCAGCTGTTGCTCTCTTGAGGGCATGTTGTTGGTTTTTGCTCGAGGGAGGAATTTAAGTGAGTTGGCTCCAGTTGGGTGGGTGGTTTTTGTAGGAAGGATGGTGGGTGCTGGTTTTTACTTGTGATTTTTGCTACAAGGGGTGGTTTTACTAGTGGTTTTTGCTAAAAAAAACGTGGTTGGTATTGCTTTTTTCCTGAGCAGACGGCGCTTGGATCTCCCTGGTAAGGTAGGCTGCGCTACTTGAGAGAGAGAAAGCATGAGTGTTAGGGATGTGGGAACAACATGAGGCGTATTAAATTTTTTATTTCTATACAGAATTTATTTATTTATAAATTGAATTAAAAAAAGAAAATATTTCAATGCATTTTGAGAGAAAAAAAATAGGAACAATTATCAAACATTATTAAAGAACGTTCCTTCTTCCATCTGCATTGTCCTTTCTCTTAAACACAATCGTAGCATTCATCATTTATAAAAAACTAGGGAATGTACAATCATAGCTTTCATCATTGTCAAGTAACTTATATTTTTTTGTCTTCATATAGGATTGGCCAAAATTTGGCAAGATTGATAATTATGAGATTATTACCGAGAGGGTAATTGAGCACATTGTGCAACGACCTGTTGTTGGCTACTACAAGTTCTTTTGTTTGTAAGACCTTCCACCGCCCCCTGGGTCAGCCGATCTCTTGGACTCTAGACAATGTTGATGGATGTATGGGCTATATCTTCTAACTAATGGTAGTGCCTCCTTTGATTCGTTGACTTGGCAAGATTTGGTCTGTTGAAGACATGAGTGATTAATATGATAACTCTGAGCAAAAATGCAAATGAATAAAATTCATAATTGTATCCAAAGAGGGGCCATTAGGAAACAAAAAAAAATCTCTTTTTAACATTTTTGTTCTTTATTACTTTATTAAGGCGGCTTCGAGGGCTATGCAATTAGGTGGGTATATATATTTTAGTTGGGCCACCTTTGACTTCCATTCGACCCGACCTGAGCTGATCCAAATGTAAGATGATTGGGCTGGGCATGAAGTATTGTTAAAATGACAAAAGATCCTCTCTTGCGCATGAAGCCCTTGCCATCTCTAGTAGCAGATTTTTGAGTTGTTTTGATTCAAAATAATATTCAATAATGTTTGATAATGTTTTTACATAAAGTGCGGAGAAAATTTTCCACGAGGCTAAACTTATCCAACCAAAATATGGTAGAATAATTATTAATTTATTACGTATTCTTATATGACATTAATTATTAAGGTTAAACATTTCTAGAAGATATTTATATTTATTTTAAATATATATTAGTATTTTTAATATATACCAAAAAAATAATAGTTTTAACATAGGTAGTATGCTTATTTTTTTATTTATCTTATTTATTTATCTTATTTCTTTTTTTTTTTCTCTTTTTCTTCTCTTTCATTTTCTTCCTTGCTAGTACTTTTTGATTTCATATAAATTTCAAGGTTAATTTTAAGAAAATTCTAAAATATGTAGCATCTTGCAGTAACAAGCCATCAAACATAAAAGTGACAAATAGTATATTGTCCATACACACCTTATATAGAGGTTTTAAATGCAAAACTTTTCATATTATACTTCTAAAAGATGAAAAAATTTAAAAATATTTTAACAAATCTCATTTAGAATAACAATTAATATTTAAAAAAAAGGAAATTGAAAGTTCAAAGTTAGATTTTCTAATAAAATAATTATGATTAATAATAGTAGTGCTTAGTTTGTTTGGGCTACTCAACCAAATTTATAAGCTGGAGTTTCACCCCAAATTTGCAGATTTCACAGGAATAACTTATTAAGATAAAAGCTCTATAAGAAGTAACATAAAATCAAACAATTTGCAAATGAGAAAAGATTTGAGTATACTTTAACTATATTACATTAAATATATCTTGAATTTCATGTGAAGCTAACTTGCTTCACAGATCCACGGGAATCAAATCACCATTGGATAGCCAATTTGCAGTACATAATCGAAAATGTTGAGAAGATTGCCCATTATTCATCAACGACAAGAAAATTTTGGCACAAAAATTAGTTACACGTAAAATTTGTTGAAAATTATAGAAATACTCAAAATATAGATGTAACGGTAAAATGCAGACCACGCATAAAAATCACCATTGGACTCTGGACAATGTTGATGGATGTATGGGCTATATCTTCTAACTAATGGTAGTGCCTACTTTGATTTGGCGAGATTTGGTCTGTTGAAGACATGTGTGTTTAATATGATAACTCTGTGCAAAAATGCAAATGAATAAAATTCATAATCTTATACAAAGAGGGGCTATCAGGAAAAAAAAAAAAAAAAATCTCTTTTTAAATTTTTTTTCTTTATTACTTTATTAAGGCGACTTCGAGGGCTGTGCAATCAGGCGGGTATATATATTTTAGTTGGGCCACCTTTGACTTCTATTGGACCGACCTGAGTTGATCCATTCGTAAGATGATTGGGCTGGGCATGAAGTATTGTTAAAATGACGAAAGATCATCTCTTGGGCGCGAAGCCCTTGCCACCTTTAGTAGCAGATTTTTGAGTTGTTTTGATTCAAAAAAATATTCAATAATGTATGATAATGATTTTACATAAAGTGCGGAGAAACTTTTTCACCGGGCTAAACTTATCCCGCAAAAATATGGTAGAATAATTATTAGTTCATTACGTATTCTTATATGACATTAATTATTAAGGTTAAGCATTTCTAGTAGATATTTACATTTATTTTAAATATATATTAGTATTTTTAATATATACCAAAAAATAAATAATAGTTTTAAATAAGTAGTATGCTTATTTTTTTCTCTTATTTCTTTATTTCTCTTTTTCTACTCCTTCATTTTCTTCCTTGCCAGTACTTTTTTATTTCATACAAATTTCAAGGTAAATTTTAAGAAAATCTTAAAATATGTAGTGTCTTGCAATAACAAGCCATCAGACATAAAAGTGACAAGAAGTATATTTTCCACACCTTATATAGAGGTTTTTAATGCAAAACTTTTCATATTATACTTCTAAAAGATGAAACAATTTAAAAATATTTTAACAAATCTCATTTAGAATAACAAATAATATTTTGAAAAAAAACGCAATTGAAAGTTCAAAGTTAGATTTTCTAATAAAATAATGATGATTGATAATAGTAGTGCTTAGTTTGTTTGGGCTACTCAACCTCCGGTTGCTGGATATCAGGGTTGTCTTCCCGTTAACAACTAGCGTTGTTAGAAAATTAGGCAGTTTTATAGTGTAGTAGTTGAAATGATTTGAATCCAAAAATTGTGCTAAAAAAAAGTTAAATTGCAAAACTACAAAAACAAAAATGCTAACTACCTTATTTAGCTAAGAGAGGAACAAAAATATTCCACAAAGTATCGAACATTATAGCTCCTGTCCCATCTCATCCACCGTCAATGCCATAGCTGTTATGAAAGTTTGCATATGGTTTACCAGTTGGCCATTCTCGGCCATGACCAATTAATATCATAGAATACGAGAGTTGAGTACCATCTCTTAAGTTTTTCCATTTTTCCTTGTGTCTTACGATTCATCTTGTTGCAATCACTGTGTTGATTTGTGCACAACTTGTAATAGCCAGCAACAAGTTCTTGCTCAATGTGCTTAATTACACTCTCAGTATCTTCAGGGTGAATAATCTCATAATTATCAATCTACCAAATTTTGGCCAATTCTTTATATGAAGATAAAAAATATTAAGTTATTTGACACAATATCAAAAAAAAAATAATAAAGAAATACTAGTAAATTGAGAAAACAATTACAAAATTATATTAACAAAATTCATACCACATTAACTGTATGTAAACCTTGGACTTCTCCCACGTATGCCAAATTTTCTTCAAGAACCAGACCTTCATTATGTTGTATTGTTTTTACCAATTGTTTGTGAGGGGGGTCTCAACAAATCCACTCTCTTGTTGCACAACATATGGACATAATTCAATGGAGTGCTGAACCGAGAGACGACGATTGCCAAGTCCTTTATTACTTGCCACTGTCTCTTCTTGAATCCTACAACGAGCTTCAATGGAAGAGACTACTGCAAATTATGTGCAAGTTTCTTAAAAAAAATTGCAAAGCATATATTATGCTGTTAAATATAAAAAAAAATGAAAAAGCAGCATCTTACTTATAGAAAGTAGCAGAAAATTTGTTATAATATAATAGCAACTATTTTCACAACAGTACGTAGTCCGAATCCAAATTTTTCAACGTAAAAAATAAAAAAAACATCTATTTTTCCTAAATCCATACCGTACTGTCGTTGGTTTCGAACTTAAAAAATCACACTACTGCTCTCTTCTTAGGGGCATGTTGTTGATTTTTGTTGGAGGGAGGAAAATGAGTAAGTTAGGTTGGTACTAGTTTTTCTGGAGGGAGCAAAATGGGTATTATTATTTGTCGAGGGAGCAAAATGAGTCCGTTGGTCGGTACTGGTTATTGCTGGAAATATGGATAATAAGTGAGTTAGGTCTCCTGGCTCTGAGTAGAGGGAAAATGAGTTGGGTCACAGTATCGTTTCTGTACTTCTAGAAAGACAGAAAGTTCCAATATCCCTAACCGTCAATCAAGATAGAAAGCGACTGAATAGTTAAGGATGTGGGAACTTTTTCTTTTTCAAGAAGTACAAAATAGCTGGGGGACCCAACTCATCTTCCCTCCCAGCAAACAAGCAGTACAGTACCTTCTACTGAAAGGCCAGAAATCCAACTCACTTATTTTCCTCTCTTCCAGTAAAAACCAGCACCGAACCAACTCATTCATTTCCTCCCTTCCAGTAAAATCCAGTACCGACCCAACTCACTCATTTCGACCCTCCAGAAAATGTGCAATCCAAATCTTCCGGGAATGGATTTGGTAATCGGAGGGCAGAGAGAGAAAGGGGGCATAAAGTGGGAAAACAAGTAGAAAGCTGGAAAATCAAATCTGAATAAGGCACACACATGCACGGAGAAAGAGTGAAAAAGAGGCACACAAACGAAAAAGAAAATAAAAATTGATGCACCCCAAATAATAAGGATAATAAAGGAAAATTACAGAACCCTAACCCTTGAAGCCAAATCCGAGCCCCCACCCCCCGAGAACCAACACAACAAAATTAAAATCGAAGCTTATTTACCGGGGAAACTTCTGCTTTTAGAACAGTAACAACTATTTTCACAACAGTACGTATTACCCAAATTTTTCAAACTTAAAAAATGAAGAAATGTCCATTTTTGCTAAACCCATACCGTACTGTGCTGGTTCCGAGCTTTAAAAATCACGCTACTACTGTCTAAGAGACTCCCATGAAAAAATCAGCTGTTGCACTCTTGAGGGCATGCTGTTGGTTTTGCTAGAGGGAGAAATATGAGTGAGTTAGGTCCAGTTGGATGGGTTGTTTTTGCTGAAAAGTGAGTTGGGTCAAGTTGGCTAAGTGGTTTTTGTAGGAAGGATGGTGGGTGCAGGTTCTTAGTTGGGATTTCTGCTGAAAAGGATGGTTTTACTGGTGGTTTTTGCTAATAAAAGTGGTCGGTATTGGTTTTTTCCTGAGCAGACGGCGCTTGTGTATCCCTGGTAAGGCAGGCTGCGCTTGTTGAGAGAGAAAGCATGAGTGTTAGGGATATGGGAACAACATGAGGCGTATTAAATTTTTTATTTATATACAGAATTTATTTATTTATAAATTGAATTTAAAAAAAGAAAATATTTCGGTGCAATTTGTTAGAAAAAATAGGAACAATTATAAAACATTGTTAAATAACGTTCCCTCTTCCATCTCCATTTTCCTCTCTCTTAAACACAATCGTAGCTTTCATCATTTATAAAAACACTAGGGAATGTACAACGTTAATGCAAAAATAACTAAATCATGTCATCGTAAATTGATGTTTGTGACATATAGCAAGTAATTGCTGGAAGGTTTCACGAAGCTAACTTGCTTCACAGATCCACGGGAATCAAATCACCATTGGATAGCCCATTTGCAGTACATAACCGAAAATGTTGAGAAGACTGCCCATTATTCATCAACGACAAGAAAATTTTGGCACAAAAATTAGTCACACTTAAAATTTGTTGAAAATTATAGAAATACACAAAATATAGATGGAACGGTCAAATGCAGACCACGCATAAAAATCACCATTGGACTCTGGACAATGTTGATGGATGTATGGGCTATATCTTCTAACTAATGTTAGTGCCTACTTTGATTCGTTGACTTGGCGAGATTTGGTCTGTTGAAGACATGTGTGTTTAATATGATAACTCTGTGCAAAAAAGCAAATGAATAAAATTCATAATCTTATCCAAAGAGGAGCTATCAGGAAACAAAAAAAAATCTCTTTTTAAAATTTTTTTCTTTATTACTTTATTAAGGCGACTTGGAGGGTTGTGCAATCAGGTGGGTATATATATTTTAGTTGGGCCACCTTTGATTTCCATTGGACCGACCCGAGTTGATCCATTTGTAAGATGATTGGGCTGGGGATGAAGTATTGTTAAAATGACGAAAGATCATCTCTTGGGCGCGAAGCCCTTGCCACCTTTAGTAGCAGATTTTTGAGTTGTTTTTTTATTTAAAATAATATTCAATAATGTATGATAATGATTTTACATAAAGTGCGGAGAAAATTTTTTCACCAGGCTAAACTTATCCCGCCAAAATATGGTAGAATAATTATTAGTTCATTATTTATTCTTATATGACATTAATTATTAAGGTTAAAACATTTCTAGTAGATATTTACATTTATTTTAAATATATATTAGTATTTTTAATATATACCAAAAAATAAATAATAATAGTTTTAAATAAGTAGTATGCTTTTTTTTTTTTTCTCTTATTTCTTTTTTTCTCTTTTTCTACTCCTTCATTTTCTTCCTTGCCAGTACTTTTTTATTTCATACAAATTTCAACGTTAGTTTTAAGAAAATCTTAAAATATGTAATGTCTTGCAATAACAAGCCATCAGACATAAAAGTGACAAAAAGTATATTTTCCATACACATCTTATATAGAGGTTTTAAATGCAAAACTTTTCATATTATACTTCTAAAAGATGAAACAATTTAAAAATATTTTAACAAATCTCATTTAGAATAACAAATAATATTTTGAAAAAAAACGCAATTGAAAGTTCAAAGTTAGATTTTCTAATAAAATAATTATGATTGATAATAGTAGTGCTTAGTCTGTTTGAGCTACTCAACCAAATTTATAAGCCGGAGTTTCACCCGAAATTTATAGATTTAACTTGAATAACTTTTTAAGATAAAAGCTCTTTAAAAAGAAACATAACATCAAACAATTTGCAAATGAGAAAAGATTTGAGTATACTTTAACTATATTAAATTAAATATATCTTGAATTTCATGTATTAATGACCTTTGCAAGAATTTAAAGTTGTTTTCAAAATATTATGACTTTTTTTGGAATTTTTGTAAAAATATAAATTGAGATCATCATAGAAAAATTACTCATCCATTAAATTTTTTTATATTTTTATGAAAATATTTAGTAGGGTAATAGTACTAATTGATGTCTCAGTTATCATTGACAATATCATATGGCCAGATACTTACAAAAATTTATAATAATCTTTATTAACCTAATAAGTCGGATATACAAGTTCTACTATAATGGTTCAATGGAAGAACTAGACATTTCTTATAACTCAATTCCCAAAAACATTGGTTGAAGTTTCATGGACTAGATATAGCATTTTTAATAGGAAAAAATTTTGTTGTGATTTCGTTAATAACTGCTAAATTCGTTCTTTTTGTTTCTAATTTGGATGGTTGGTAAGACCTGATATATCAACCTTTGCAGTTAATAGTTAATAACTATGGTAGAATGATATGGTGCGTTTTGATTATTAAGTCTAGGAAGACTTTAGACAACACGCGTATAAATATAGTGCTTTCAATTACTGTAGCATTATTTCCATGGAAATACAAGGGTGATTTTCTCTCCGCCCATGTCTTCTTTCTCTAAGCTCTCCCTCTTTTCTTTGAACTCTAGAAACCTCGCCAGACCACAAGGCGCGACAGCTAACTTCCCCTTTTCCGGCAAGATGAGACCCCCCTCATGCTACTGCTTTCTTCTTAGGGGCATGTTGTTGGTTTTTGTTGGAGGGAGGAAAATGAGAAAGTTGGGTGGGTACTAGTTTTTCTGGTGGGAGCAAAATGTGTACTAGTTTTTCTTGAGGGAGCAAAATGACTTGGTTGGTACTGGTTATTACTGGAAATGTGGATAATAAGTGAGTTAGGTCACCCGGCTCTGAGTAGAGGGAAAATGAGTTGGGTCTCCCAGTTCTTAAGCCACACAGTACCGGTGCTGTACTTCTAGAAAGAGAGAAAGTTCTAGTATCCCTAACTGTCAATCAAGATAGAAAGCGACTGAACAGTTAAGGATGTGGGTACTTTTTTTCTTACAAAATAGCCGGGAGACCCAACTCATCTTCCCTCCCAGCAAAAACAAGCAGCACAGTACCTTTTGCTGAAAGGCCAGAAATCCAACTCACTTATTTTCCTCTCTTCCAGTAAAAACCAGCACCGAACCAACTCATTCATTTCCTCCCTTCCAGCAAAAACCAGTACCCACCCAACTCACTCATTTTCCTCCCTCCAGAAAATGTGCAGTCCAAATCATCCTCGAATGGATTTGCTCATCGGAGGGCAGAGAGAGAAAGGGGGCATAAAGTGGGAAAACAAGTTGAAAGCTGGAAAATCAAATCTGAATAAGGCACACACATGCACGGAGAAAGAGCGAAAAAGAGGCACACAAAAGAAGAAGAAAATAAAAATTGATGCACCCCAAATAATAAGAATAATAAAGGAAAATTAAGAACCCTAACCCTGGAAGCCAAATCCGAGCCCCCACCCCCCGAGAACCAACACAACAAAATTAAAATCGAAGCTTATTTACCGGGGAAGCTTCTGCTTTTAGAACAGTACGAATAACCCAAATTTTTCAACATAAAAAATGAAGAAATGTCCATTTTTGCTAAACCCATACATAGAAATTACTCATCCTTTAAATTTTTTTATATTTTTATGAAAATATTTAGTAGGGTAATAGTACTAATTGATGTCTCAGTTATCATTGACAATATCATATGGCCAGATACTTACAAAAATTTATAATAATCTTTATTAACCTAATAAGTCGGATATACAAGTTTACTACTATAATGGTTCAATGGAAGAACTAGACATTTCTTATAACTCAATTCCCAAAAACATTGGTTGAAGTTTCATGGACTAGATATAGCATTTTTAATAGGATAGGAAAAAATTTTGTTTGTGATTCCGTTAATAACTACTAAATTCGTTCCTTTTGTTTCTAATTTGGATGGTTGGTAAGACCTGATATATCAACCTTTGCGGTTAATAGTTAACAACTATGGTAGAATGATACGATACGGTGCGTTTTGATTATTAAGTCTGGGCAGACTTTAGACAACACGTGTATAAATATGGTGCTTTCAATTACTGTAGCATTATTTCCATGGAAATACAAGGGTGATTTTCTCTCCGCCCATGTCTTCTTTCTCTAAGCTCTCCCTCTCCGACCACAAGGCGCGACAGCTAACTTCCCCTTAAACGTCACCGTAAAACAACCAGCCGTCGCAAAGCTTCCCTGGTAAAGAACCTTTGATTTTATTTTTTGTTGTTTTGGTTCTCGGGGGGTGGTGGGGGCTCAGATTTGGGGTCCAGGGTTAGGGTTCTGTAGTTTTTTTTATTATTATTCTTATTATTTGGGGTGCATCAATTTTTTATTTTCTTGTTCTTTTGTGTGCCTCTCTTTCGCTCTTTCTCCGTGTATGTGTGTGCCTTATTCAGATTTGATTTTCCAGATTTCAACTTGTTTTCCCACTTTATGCCCCCTTTCATTCTCTGCCCTCCGATGACCAAATCCATTTTGGGGAAGATTTGGTGCTGGTTTTAACTGGAAGAGAGGAAAATAAGGGAGTTGGATTTCCGGCCTTTCAGCAGAAGGTACTGTACTGCTTGTATTTACTCGGAGGGAAGATGAGTTGGGTCTCCCGGCTACTTTGTACTTCTTGAAAGAGAAAAAAGTTCCCACATCCTTAACTGTTTGCTTACATACAATTAATGTGGTACGCATTTTTTCAATATAATTTTGTAATTTTTTTCTCAATTTACTAGTTTTTTTTTTTTGTTGTTATTGTGTCAAGTAACTTACATTTTTTTTGTCTTCATATAGGATTGGCCAAAATTTGGCAAGATTGATAATTATGAGATTATTACCGAGAGGGTAATTGAGCACATTGTGCAACGACATGTTGTTGGCTACTACAAGTTGCGCAAAAAGCAAGGCAATGATGGCAGCAGGATGATGGGTAAGACACAAGGAAAACGAAAACATGATAGAGATTGTAGTCAACTCTCGCATTTTGTGATGTTCATTGGTCATGGGTGAGAATGGCCAACTGGTAAACCATATGCAAAGTTTCAGAACAGCTATCGCACTAAACGTGGATGGGATGGGATAGCAACTATAATGTTCGATGCTTTGTGAATATTTTTGTTCCTCTCTTATCTAAATAAGGTTGCTCCCATTTTTGTTTTTGTTTTGTTGCAATTGTTTTTTTTTCACAATCTTTGGAATCAATGATTTCAACTACTACACTGTAAAACCGCCTAATTTTTTGTAATTTGTTGTGTGGTTTTGTAGGTGATTGTATATTTTGTGGCCTTGGCTCTTGCAAGAGTGAATTAGGAATTTGGCATCCGTTTGGTGGATATCAGGGTTGTCTTCCCGCTAACAATGCTAGTGCAAGGGGCAATTGATGGATGGTAACTGTGTTTCATATAATATTGAGCAATTTTTAACATTTATGTCGTTTACTGCACAAGGGCAACGTTATGGTCATTTGCTTTTCTCTTGATTTGTGCTTAAGGTCATCACTTGCATGTATATATAATATCAGAAGCAAGTTGGCTTCCCAAGTTCTTTTGTTTGTAAGACCTTCGACCGCTCGACCGCCCCCTGGGTCAGCCGGTCTCTTGGACTCTAGACAATGTTGATGGATGTATGGGCTATATCTTCTAACTAATGTTAGTGCCTACTTTGATTCGTTGACTTGGCGAGATTTGGTCTGTTGAAGACATGAGTGATTAATATGATAACTCTGAGCAAAAATTCAAATGAATAAAATTCATAATCGTATCCAAAGAGGGGCCATTAGGAAACAAAAAAAAAAATCTCTTTTTAACATTTTTTTCTTTATTACTTTATTAAGGCGGCTTCGATGGCTATGCAATTAGGTGGGTATATATATTTTAGTTGGGCCACCTTTGACTTCCATTCGACCCGACCTGAGCTGATCCAAATGTAAGATGATTGGGCTGGGCATGAAGTATTGTTAAAATGACAAAAGATCCTCTCTTGCGCATGAAGCCCTTGCCATCTCTAGTAGCAGATTTTTGAGTTGTTTTGATTCAAAATAATATTCAATAATGTTTGATAATGTTTTTAAATAAAGTGCGGAGAAAATTTCCCACGAGGCTAAACATATCCAACCAAAATATGGTAGAATAATTATTAATTTATTACGTATTCATATATGACATTAATTATTAAGGGTAAACATTTCTAGTAGATATTTACATTTATTTTAAATATATATTAGTATTTTTAATATATACCAAAAAAAATAATAGTTTTACATAAGTAGTGCGCTTATTTTTTATTTATCTTATTTCTTTTTTTTTTTTTCTCTTTTTCTTCTCTTTCATTTTCTTCCTTGCCAGTACTTTTTTATTTCACACAAATTTCAAGGTTAATTTTAAGAAAATTCTAAAATATGTAGCGTCTTGCAATAACAAGCCATCAGACATAAAAGTGACAAAAAGTATATTTTCCATACACACCTTATATAGAGGTTTTAAATGCAAAACTTTTCATATTATACTTCTAAAAGATGAAACAATTTAAAAATATTTTAACAAATCTCATTTAGAATAACAATTAATATTGTGAAAAAAAAAAGGAAATTGAAAGTTCAAAGTTAGATTTTCTAATAAAATAATTATGATTGATAATAGTAGTGCTTAGTTTGTTTGGGCTACTCAACCAAATTTATAAGCTGGAGTTTCACCCCAAATTTACAGATTTCACGTGAATAACTTATTAAGATATAAGCTCTTTAAGAAGTAACATAAAATCAAACAATTTGCAAATAAGAAAAGATTTGAGTATACTTTCACTATATTAAATTAAATATATCTTGAATTTCATGTATTATTGACCTTTTGCAAATTTAAAAAGTTGTTTTCAAAATATTATGACTTTTTTTGGAATTTTTGTAAAAATATAAATTGAGATCATCATAGAAATTACTCATCCATTAAATTTATTTATATTTTTATTAAAATGTTTAGTAGGGCAATAGTACTAATTGATGTCTCAGTTATCATTGACAATATCATATGGCCAGATACTTACAAAATTTATAATAATCTTTATTAACCTAATGAGTAGGTTATTCAAGTTCTACTATAATGGTTCAATGGAAGGACTAGACATTTCTTATAACTCAATTCCCAAAAACATTGGTTGAAGTTTCATGGACTAGATATAGCATTTTTAATAGGAAAAAATTTTGTTGTGATTCCGTTAATAACTCCTAAATTCGTTCCTTTTGTTTCCAATTTGGATGGTTGGTAAGACCTGATATATCAACCTTTGCGATTAATAGCTAATAACTATGGTTGAATGATACGGTACATTTTGATTATTAAGTCTGGGCAGACTTTAGACACCACGTGTATAAATATGGTGCTTTCAATTACTGTAGCATTATTTCCATGGAAATACAAGGGTAATTTTCTCTCCCCCTATGTCTTCTTTCTCTAAGCTCTCCCTCTTTTCTTTCAACTCTAGAAACCTCGCTGGACCATTAGGTGCAACAGCTAACTTCCCCCATTTCCGACAAGATGAGTGGCGACAGTGTTAAGCTGAGATCTGGCAAGGTCGTACCCACATTCCGATCAGCCGCCCAAACCTTAAACGGCGCCGTAAAACAACCAGCCGTCGCAACAACAAGAAGAAGCTTCCCTTGTAAATAAGCTTCGATTTTAATTTTGTTGTTTTGGTTCTAGGGTGGTGGGGGCTCGGATTTGGGGTCCAGGGTTAGGGTTCTGTAGTTTTCCTTTATTATTCTTATTATTTGGGGTGCATCAATTTTTATTTTCTTGTTCTTTTGTGTGCCTCTCTTTCGCTCTTTAACATTTGGTGCTGGTTTTTTCTGGAAGAGAGGAAAATAAGTGAGTTGGATTTCCGGCCTTTCAGCAGAAGGTACTGTACTGCTTGTTTTTGCTGGGAGGGAAGATGAGTTGGGTCTCCCGGCTATTTTGTAAATTTTATTTGATAAATAAATAAATTATGTATATAAATAAAAAATTTAATACGCCTCATGTTGTTCCCACATCCCTAACACTCACGAATTCTCTCTCAAAAGCACAGCCTGTGGGAGACCCAAGCGCCATCTGCTCAGGAAAAAACCAATACCGACCACTTATATTAGCAAACACCGCTAGTAAAACCACCCTTTTCAGCGAAACTCACAAGTAAAAAACCAGCACCCATCATCCTTCCTGCAAAAACCACTTAGCCAACTCGACCCAACTCACTTTTCAGCAAAAAAACCACCCACCCAACTCGACCCAACTCACTCATATTCCTCCCTCTAGCAAAAACCAGCTCTCAAGAAAAAGAGCAATAGCTGATTTTTTCATGGGAGGATCGGCGACTCTCAGAATGTAGTAGGGTGATTTTTGGAGCTTGAAACCAGCAACAGTACGGTATGGGTTCAGCAAAAAAAAATAGATGTTCCTTCATCTTTTACGTTGAAAATTTTGGGTTTTACGCACTGTTGTGAAAAATAGTTGTTACTGTTCTATGAGTAAGATGCTGCTCTTTTTTTTTTTTTATATTTAACAGCAGCATAATATATGTTTTGCAATTTTTTTTCAGAAAAACTTGCGCATACTTTGCACTAGTCTCTTCCATTGAAGCTCGTTGTAGGATTCAAGAAGAGACAGTTGCACCTAATGAACGACTTTGGCAATCACCGTCTCTCGGTTCAGCACTTCATTGAATTATGTCCATATGTTGTGCAAGAGAGTGGATTTGTTGAGACCCCCTGCACCAACAATTGGTAAAAGCAATACAACATAATGAAGGCCTGGTCCTTGAAGAAAATTTGGCATACGGGGGAGAAGTCCAAGGATTACATACAGTTAATGTGGTACTCATTTTTTCAATATAATTTTGTAATTTTTTTCTCAATTTGCTAGTTTTTTTTTTTGTTATTGTGTCAAGTAACTTATATTTTTTTTTGTCTTCATATAGGATTGGCCAAAATTTGGCAAGATTGATAATTATGAGATTATTACCGAGAGGGTAATTGAGCATATTGAGCAATGACCTGTTGTTGGCTACTACAAGTTGCGCAAAAAGCAAGGTAATGATGGCAGCAGCATGATCGATAAGACACAAGGCAAACTAAAACATGATAGAGATGGTAGTCCCCTCTGGCATTCTGTGATGTTCATTGGTCATGGGTGAGAATGGCCAAGAGGTAAACCATATGCAAAGTTTCAAAACAGGCATGACACTAAACGTAGAAGGGATGGGACAAGAACTATCATGTTCGATGCTTTGTGAATACTTTTGTTCCTCTCTTATCTAAATAAGGTTGCTCCCATTTTTGTTTTTGTTTTGTTGCAATTTATTTTTTTTTTCACAATCTTTGGAATCAAATGATTTCAACTACTACACTGTAAAACCGCCTAATTTTCTGTAATTTGTTGTGTGGTTTTGCAGGTGATTGTATATTTTGTGGCCTAGGCTCTTGCAAGAGTGAATTAGGAATTTGGCATCCGTTTGGTGGATATCAGGGTTGTCTTCCCACTAGCAATGCTAGTGCAAGGGGCAATTGATGGATGGTAACTCCGTTTCATATAATATTGAACAATTTTTAACATTTAAGTCATTTACTGCACAAGGGTAATGTTATGGTCATTTGCTTTTCTCTTGATTTGTGCCCAAGGTCGTTGCTTGCATGTATATATAATATCTGAAGCAAGTTGGCTTCCCAAGTTCTTTTGTTTGTAAGACCTTCCACAGCCCCCTGGGTCAGCCGGTCTCTTGGTCTCTGGACAATGTTGATGGATGCATGGGCTATATCTTCTAACTAATGGTAGTGCCTACTTTGATTCGTTGACATGGCGAGATTTGGTCTGTTGAAGACATGAGTGTTTAATATGATAACTCTATGCAAAAATGCAAATGAATAAAATTCATAATCTTATCCAAAGAGGGGCCATCAAGAAACAAAAAATCTCTTTTAAAATTTTTTTCTTTATTACTTTATTAAGGCAGCTTCGAGGATTGTGCAATTGGGTGAGTATATATATTTTAGTTGGGTGAAAGGGGCATGTTGCTAGCGTTGTTCGTGGGAAGACAACCCTGATATCCAGCAACCGGATGCCAAATTCGTAATTCACTCTTGCAAGAGTGAGGGCCACAAAATGTACATGCAAAATTACACAACAAATTACAGAAAATTAGGCAGTTTATATAGTGTAGTAGTTGAAATGATTTGAATCCAAAAATTGTGCTAAAAAAAAGGTTAAATTGCAAAACTACAAAAACAAAAATGCTAACTACCTTATTTAGCTAAGAGAGGAACAAAAATATTCCACAAAGTATCGAACATTATAGCTCCTGTCCCATCTCATTCACCGTTAGTGCCATAGCTGTTCTGAAACTTTGCATATGGTTTACCAGTTGGCCATTCTCGGCCATGACCAATTAACATCATAGAATATGAGAGTTGAGTACCATCTCTTAGGTTTTTCCATTTTTCCTTGTGTCTTATGAATCATCCTGTTGCAATCGCTGTGTTGATTTGTGTGCAACTTGTAATAGCCAGCAACAGGTCCTTGCTCAATGTGCTTAATTACACTCTCGATATCATCAGGGTGAATAATCTCATAATTATCAATCTACCAAATTTTGGCCAATTCTTTATATGAAGATAAAAAATATTAAGTTATTTGACACGTATCAAAAAAAAAATAATAATAAAGAAATACTAGTAAATTGAGAAAACAATTACAAAATTATATTAAACAAAATTCATACCACATTAACTGTATGTAAACCTTGGACTTCTCCCACGTATGCCAAATTTTCTTCAAGAACCAGACCTTCATTATGTTGTATTGTTTTTACCAATTGTTCGTGAGGGGGGTCTCAACAAATCCACTCTCTTGTTGCACAACATATGGACATAATTCAATGGAGTGCTGAACCGAGAGACGACGACGATTGCCAAGTCCTTTCTTAGTTGCCACTCTCTTCTTGAATCCTACAACGAGCTTCAATGGAAGAGACTACTGCAAATTATGCGCAAGTTTCTTAAAAAAAGAAATTACAAAGCATATATATTATGCTGTTAAATATAAAAAAAAAAAATGAAAAAGCAGCATCATAATTATAGAAAGTAGCAGAAAATTTGTTATAATATAATAACAACTATTTTCACAACAATACGTAGGCCGAACACAAATTTTTCAAAGTAAAAAATAAAAAAAACCATCTATTTTTCCTAAACCCATATCATATTGTCGTTGGTTTCGAACTTAAAAAATCACGCTACTGCTCTCTTCTTAGGGGCATGTTGTTGAATTTAGTTGGAGGGAGGAAAATGAGTAAGTTGGGTTGGTACTAGTAGTTTTTCTGGAGGGAGCAAAATGGGTACTAGGTTTTGTCGAGGGACGAAAATGAGTCTGTTGGTCGGTACTTGTTATTACTGGAAATGTGGATAATAAGCGAGTTAGGTCTCCCAACTCTGAGTAGAGGGAAAATGAGTTGGGTCACAGTACTGGTGCTGTACTTCTGAAAAAAGAGAAAGTTCCAATATCCCTAACTGTCAGTCAAGATAGAAAGCGACTGAACAGTTAAGGATGTGGGACTTTTTTTCTCTTCAGGAAGGAAGTACGAAACAACCGGGAGACCCAACTCATCTTCCCTCCCAGCAAAAACAAGCAGCACAGTACCTTCTACTGAAAGGCTAGAAATCCAACTCACTTATTTTCCTCTCTTTCAGTAAAAACCAGCACCGAACCAACACATTCATTTCCACCCTTCCAGCAAAAACCAGTACCGACCCAACTCATTCATTTTCCTCCCTCCAGAAAATGTGCAGTCCAAATCTTCCATGAATGGATTTGGTAATCGGAGGGCAGAGAGAGAAAGGGGGCATAAAGTGGCAAAACAAGTTGAAAGCTGGAAAATCAAATCTAAATAGGGCACACACATGCACGGAGAAAGAGTGAAAAAGAGGCACACAAAAGAAAAAGAAAATAAAAATTGATGCACCCCAAATAATAAGAATAATAAAGGAAAATTACAGAACCCTAACCATGGATGCCAAATCCGAGCCCCCACCACCCGCCGAGAACCAAAAAAAAAAAAAATTAAAATCGAAGCTCATTTACCGGGGAAGCTTCTGCTTTTAGAACAGTAACAACTATTTTCACAACAGTACGTATAATCCAAATTTTTCAAAGTTAAAAAATGAAGAAATGTCTATTTTTGCTAAACCCATACAGTACTGTCGCTGGTTCCGAGCTTCAAAAATCATGCTACTACCGTCTGAGAGTCGTCGATCCTCCCATGAAAAAATCAGCTGTTGCTCTCTTGAGGGCATGTTGTTGGTTTTTGCTCAAGGGAGGAATATGAGTGAGTTGGGTCGAGTTGGGTGGGTGGTTTTTGCTGAAAAGTGAGTTGGGTCGAGTTGGATAAGTGGTTTTTGCAGGGAGGATGGTGGGTGCTGGTTTTTACTTGGAATTTCTGCTGAAAAGGGTGGTTTTACTTGTGGTTTTTGCTAATAAAAGTGGTCGGTATTGGTTTTTTCAGCAGCAGACGGCGGTTGGGTCTCCCTAGTAAGGCAGGCTGCGCTTCTTGAGAGAGAAAGCGTAAGTGTTAGGGATGTGGGAACAACATGAGGCGTATTAAATTTTTTATTTATATACAGAATTTATTTATTTATAAATTGAATTAAAAAAAGAAAATATTTCGTTGCATTATGTTCGAAAAAAATAGGAACAATTTTCAAAGATTGTTAAATAACGTTCCCTCTTCCATCTCCATTTTCCTCTCTCTTAAACACAATCGTAGCTTTCATCATTTATAAAACACTAGGGAATGTACAACGTTAATACAAAAATAACTAAATCATGTCAACGTCAATTGATGTTTGTGACATATAGCAAGTAATTGCTGGAAGGTTTCACAAAGCTAACTTGCCTCACAGATCCACGGGAATCAAATCACCATTGGATAGCCCATTTGCAGTACATAACCGAAAATGTTGAGAAGATTGCCCATTATTCATCAACGACAAGACAATTTTGGCACAAAAATTAGTCACACTTAAAATTTGTTGAAAATTATAGAAATACACAAAATATAGATGTAATGGTAAAATGGAGACCATGCATAAAAATCACCATTGGACTTTAGAAAATGTTGATGGATGTATGGGCTATATCTTCTAACTAATGGTAGTACCTACTTTGATGTATGGCCAACTGGTAAACCATATGCAAAGTTTCAGAACAGCTATGGCACTGATTGTACATTTTGTGGCCCTCACTCTTGCAGGAGTGAATTACGAATTAAGCATCTGGTTGCTGGATATCACGGTTGTCTTCCCGATAACAACGCAAGTGCAAGGGGCATGTTGCTAGCATTGTTCGCGGGAAGACAACCCTGATATCCAGCAACCAGATGTCAAATTCGTAATTCACTCTTGCAAGAGTGAGGGACACAAAATGTACAATTACCTGCAAAATTACACAACAAATTACAGAAAATTAGGCAGTTTTATAGTGTAGTAGTTGAAATGATTTGATTCCAAAAATTGTGCTAAAAAAAAGTTAAATTGCAAAACTACAAAAACAAAAATGCTAACTACCTTATTTAGCTAAGAGAGGAATAAAAATATTCCACAAAGTATCGAACATTATAGCTCCTGTCCCATCTCATCCACCGTCACGCCAATTTTAATTTTGTTGTTTTGGTTCTCGGGGGGTGGGCGCTCAGATTTGGGATCCAGGGTTAGGGTTCCGTAGTTTTCCTTTATGATTCTTATTATTTGGGGTGTATCAATTTTTATTTTCTTGTTCTTTTGCGTGCCTCTTTTTCGCTCTTTCTCCGTGTATGTGTGTGCCTTATTCAGATTTGATTTTCCAGCTTTCAACTCTCTGCCCTCCG